>JBBPBX010067442.1:0-19403 GCA_038048925.1 Garcialebias charrua | reverse complement strand
TGGGTTTTCAGGGCAGTCTTGAACAGAGAAAGGGAGGTGGTGTTTCGAAGGTCGGGCGGTAGAGCGTTCCAGAGGTGAGGGGCAGAGCAGGTGAAGGCCCTGCTCCCCATGGTGGAGAGGCGGGCAGAGGGTACATGGAGTTGTAGTGAAGAGGAGGACCTGAGAGAGCGTGATGGGATGGAGATTTGTAGGAGGTCAGATAGATAAGGAGGGGCAAGGTTGTGGATAGCTTTGAACGTGAGGAGTAGAATTTTGAAGATGATGCGTGATTTAACCGGGAGCCAGTGGAGCTGCTGCAGGACAGGAGTGATGTGATCATAGTAGGAGGTTTGAGTGATGACACGGGCAGCTGAGTTCTGGACCATCTGTAACTTGTGGAGAGATTTGTTGGGGAGGCCGTAGAGAAGGGAGTTGCAGTAATCAATACGGGAAGTCACAAGACTGTGCACCAGGATGGCTGTGGAGCGGGGTGTGAGAGAAGGACGGAGACGGTTAATATTACGGAGGTGGAAATAGGCAGACCGAGTAATATTGTTGATGTGTGAAGTGAAGGAAAGAGTGGTGTCGAGGATGACACCGAGACTCTTGACCTGAGGGGAGGGGGATAGCAGAGAGTTGTTAGGGGGGACGAGAAGATGTTCTGATTTCGAAATAGAGTTTTTGGTACCGATGAGAATGACTTCATGTGTCCGACGGCAGCCTCCTCTGGTCGGACACACTCTGTCGCAGACCGGCCTCCTGCTCTGGAGGTATGAACTATTGTTAGCTCAGTGTTTGTTAGCAACGGGTACTATTTATCTACGGTAAATAAGTCATGAACTACAGAACAGATTTTTATCAAACTTACAGAAAGTAATCACAACATGGACATTTACAAACTGTTACCTGTATGAGACATGTGAGATAAAATTCAATTTACCGGTCTTTATAATTTATTTTCGCAGTGCACGCGACAGTTTGGAAGATATCAAAGTGAAACAATTTAAATCCAGCAGATTTGACCATTTCGTGAATTTATTAAGGAACGGTTAAGCTCAGGAACACTTGTGCTATAATATCAGCTAAGAAATATATATTTTTTAAGCGTTTATTTTGCTAAATTTTAAAGAAAATGCTACGGTCCCACCAGGGCGGCTGCTCGTAGCAAAACTATTTTTTAAATCCAGCTGATTTGACAATTGCGTTCATTTATTAAGGAAAAGTTCAGCTAAGACACATCTTTGCTATAATTTTCAGCAAACAAATAATTGTTTTTACCGTGTTAATCTTGTAAAGTGAACGAGAGGGTAGCCTCCCTTCGCCTACATGTGGGGGGACGGGCTCTGACTGTTGTTTGTGCCTATGCGCCGAACGGCAGCGCAGATTACCCACCCTTTTTGGAGTCCTTGGAGGGGGTATTGGAGGGTGCGCCTCCTGGGGACTCCCTTGTTCTGCTGGGGGACTTCAACGCTCACGTGGGCAATGACAGTGAGACCTGGAGGGGTGTGGTTGGGAGGAACGGCCCCCCTGATCTGAACCCGAGTGGTGTTCTGTTGTTGGACTTCTGTGCTCGTCATGGATTGTCCATAACGAACACCATGTTCAGGCATAAGGGTGTCCATATGTGCTCTTGGCACCAGGACACCCTAGGTCGTAGTTCAATGATCGACTTTGTTGTCGTCTCATCTGATCTGCGGCCGCATGTCCTGGACACTCGGGTGAAGAGAGGGGCGGAGCTGTCAACTGACCACTACCTGGTGGTGAGTTGGCTCCGATGGTGGGGGAGGATGCCGGTCAGACCTGGCAGACCCAAACGTATTGTGAGGGTCTGCTGGGAACGTCTGGCAGAGTCTCCCGTAAGACGGAGCTTTAACTCCCACCTCCGGGAGAGCTTTGAACACGTTCCGAGGGAGGCGGGGGACATTGAGCCCGAGTGGGCCATGTTTCGCGCCTCTATTGTCGAGGCAGCTTATCGGAGTTGTGGCCGCAAGGTTGTTGGTGCCTGTCGTGGTGGCAACCCTCGAACCCGGTGGTGGACACCGGCGGTGAGGGATGCTGTCAAGCTGAAGAAGGAGTCCTATTGGGCCTTTTTGGCCTGTGGGACCCCGGAAGCAGCAGATAGGTACCGGCAGTCCAAGCGGCATGCGGCTCGGGTGGTTGCTGAGGCAAAAACTCGGGCGTGGGAGGAGTTCGGAGAGGCCATGGAGAATGACTTCCGTACGGCTTCGAGGCGATTCTGGTCCACCATCCGGCGTCTCAGGGGGGGAAAGCGGTATGCGACCAACACCATTTATGGTGGGGATGGCGTGCTGTTGACCTCAACTCGGGATGTTGTGAGTCGGTGGGCGGAATACTTCGAAGACCTCCTCAATCCTACTGGCACGTCTTCCACTGAGGAAGCGGAGCCTGGGGACTTTGGATCGGGCTCTCCAATCTCTGGTGCGGAGGTCGCCGAGGTGGTTAAAAAGCTCCGCGGTGGCAAGGCTCCGGGGGTGGATGAGATTCGTCCTGAGTTCCTTAGGGCTCTGGATGTTGTGGGGTTGTGTTGGCTTACGCGACTCTGCAATATCGCGTGGACATCGGGGGCAGTTCCCTTGGATTGGCAGACTGGGGTGGTGGTTCCCCTATTCAAAAAGGGGGACCGTAGGGTGTGTTCCAACTATAGAGGGATCACACTCTTAAGCCTCCCTGGTAAGGTCTATTCAGGGGTTCTGGAGAGGAGGGTCCGTCGGATAGTCGAACCTCGGATTCAGGAGGAGCAGTGTGGTTTTCGTCCTGGTCGTGGAACACTAGACCAGCTCTACACCCTCAACAGGGTCCTGGAGGGTGCGTGGGAGTTTGCCCAACCAGTTTACATGTGCTTTGTAGACTTGGAAAAGGCATTCGACCGCGTCCCTCGGGGGGTTCTGTGGCGGGTACTCCGGGAGTATGGGGTACCAGGCCCATTGATATGGGCTGTTAGGTCCCTGTACGACCGGTGTCAGAGCTTGGTCCGCATTGCCGGCAGTAAGTCAGGCTCGTTTCCGGTGAGAGTTGGACTCCGCCAAGGTTGCCCTTTGTCACCGATTCTGTTTATAACTTTTATGGACAGAATTTCTAGGCGCAGCCAAGGTGTTGAGAGGATCCGTTTTGGTGGCCTTAGAATCGCTTCTCTGTTTTTTGCAGATGATGTGGTCCTATTGGCTTCATCAGCTCGTGATCTACAGCTTTCACTGGAGCGGTTTGCAGCTGAATGCGATGCGGCCGGGATGAGGATCAGTTCCTCCAAATCCGAGGCCATGGTCTTGAGCCGGAAAAGGGTAGCGTGCCCTCTCCGGGTCGGGGAGGAGGTCCTGCCCCAAGTGGAGGAGTTTAAGTATCTCGGGATCTTGTTCACGAATGAGGGAAAACTGGAGCGTGAGATCGATAGGCGGATAGGTGCAGCGTCCGCAGTGAAGCGGGCGCTGTACCGGTCTGTCGTGGTGAAGAGAGAGCTGAGTCAAAAGGCAAAGCTCTCAATTTACCGATCGATCTACGTTCCCACCCTCATCTATGGTCATGAGCTTTGGGTTATGACCGAAAGAACAAGATCTCGGATACAAGCGGCTGAAATGAGTTTTCTCCGCAGGGTGGCTGGACTCTCCCTTAGAGATAGGGTGAGAAGCTCAGTCATCCGGGAGGGACTCGGAGTAGAGCCGCTGCTTCTCCACATCGAGAGGAGCCAGTTGAGGTGGCTCGGGCATCTGGTTAGGATGCCTCCTGGACGCCTCCCTGGTGAGGTGTTCCGGGCATGTCCCACCGGGAGGAGACCCAGAGGAAGACCCAGGATACGCTGGAGGGACTATGTTTCTCGGCTGGCCTGGGAACGCCTTGGGATTCCCCCAGAGGAGCTGCTCCAAGTGGCTGGGGAGAGGGAAGTCTGGGCCTCCCTACTTAGGCTGCTACCCCCGCGACCCGACCCCGGATAAGCGGAAGAAAATGGATGGATGGATGGATGGATGGATGGATAATCTTGTAAAGTCCTTCCGTGCTCGCTCGCTCGTGGCCACCATTTGCAACAGGGCAAATGACGCGCTGACGCGTCGCATAGCGGTGACGCATAATAGATACGACTTAAATAAAGGTGCAACATGTTTGTGGATTTTTCCAATTTATTGCCAATAATTGGACAAAGCGACTTATAGAAAGGTGAGACTTATCAGGTGGAAAATACGATACTTTGTTATAACTTGTGCTTGTGTCAGCTTTAGAGATGGTAATGAGCAATCTAATTTAAAGGTCCTACCTGCTTGTAAACTAATTTGATTGCCATGTTAGTTAATAAACATATGCAGAAGGAATATAAACCAGAGAGTTTAACAAGGGTCTGTGAAATACTTTTTTCTGAATTGCAACCGAACAATAATTAGGACTTTTCTTTAATTAAATTTTAAATCCCTTCCAGGCACACAATACTGATCAACAAATTTAATTTCTTAATGATTTTACAATAACACTTTTATTAAATTTCTGTTCAACAAATTGAAGTTGCTTCTCTCTGGATAATTGAAAACAAGAAGCCTTCTATCGTTTTAGCACCTAGTCTCATAGCACTGAAGGTGATAGACTACATGTTTTATACCACTGTGAGTAGCAGGCGAGTGAACCGAGGAGCAGAGGCTGGCGAGAAGGTTCTCATGCAGTGTCTGAATGTGATGAATTTCAAGGAAGGTCAGAAGAAATTGCACAACCGCTGTAACAAGGAACCAACAAGTAGCTTGGAGGTGAAAACAATCTGGCAAAGGTCTAGTGTCTGAACCAGCCTTCAAATAGCAGTTCACTGAACAAGTCAATGAAGATCAGGTGTGACAGCTGTTGCTCGAGAAGTGGGAGCTCTGCTCGAGTGGACAACAGAACAACGAGAAGCTCACAACTCCATCGGACTAAAAAACAGGACAAGGAGAAAAAGGAAAAAAGAAAAGTAAAAAGAGAAAAATAAAACTGTAAAATTACTAATCCTGACATTCTTGACTATTGTTATTGTAATAATAATGTCAAAATGTGTCATTTTTATTTCTATTTAGTGGTTTGATCAAATCTTTTCTAATCCTCTAACCTGTTCGTGCATGACCTACAGTCGACCTGACTACAACTTTGTAAACTACTGATGCAGAGTTCTTATATGCAGCATCTGCTGCTTCTCTCAACCAATCAGAGAAGACAAAACCTACAAATACAGTATAACATCCAGTCAGCTCAAACTTCCATTTATTTTATCTTGATTCTGTTTCTTAAAAACAGATTAATGGTGATTAAATGTATTTTTGTGAAACTGTCAAACTGTTTAATTGTTTTGGGAATTAGTTTCAATTTTAGCCCTATTGCAATTTATTACAGTAGTTGTTTTTATTGATTTTCATCCCATTTAATTTTTTAAAGGCATCAACACTGACGCTTTGTAGCTCAATAAAAAAAAAATGCCCCACAGGACAACAAAATGTGTTTTATTTGATTTGAAATAATATTGTTGGGAAACCTCAAGTAGCCTAAAGTGTAAATGTTTGATTACTTTTGCATTACTGAAACTAATAGAACTTTTCATGACTAGAAATAAAAATAAAAATTTAACTTGGACTAAAAGGAAAAGAGGAAATACTTAAAAAGTAACTGACTAAAAAAACTCTGAGTCAGGTTCTAGACATGTTCAAACACACATTCACGGTTTTGAAGATAATCTGTAATATTCTCAGCAGAAACAAGTTTTCAAAAGAAAAGAAGAGAGACTTTCAGAGAGGGTGAGTTTTGTTTTAAAATAAAGAAAACTGTCCTGTTGGACCTCAGTGCTGCATTTTGATCACAGTATTCTACTACAGAGGCTTGAATATGATATTGGGATTACACGAAAAGCCAGTGGCGGCTCCAGAGATATTTTTCTGCAGGTGCTAAGGGGGGGCTAAGCATTTTACTGAGGGTGCTACGAAGGATCATTTGTTCTTTCAGTTTTCAAGGTCAATGTGTATTTACTGTCATTCACATCACATGTGGTACATAAGGTGGAACGAAACTATGTACACATGGTCCCAGTTACATCCAACAAAAATACAAATTGTAACGAAAATCGGTGAAAAGATCCGAGACCTGAATTAAAATTAAGCACTACTAGTACGAAACAATGCACCAAACAGCAGCACGAACATGAGTCTGTGTGAGCAGATGAGGATGAGTGAACACAGCAACATGAAATAGATCAGCAGCATGAGATCAGCAGCACATAACCAAATGGTATTACAGTGATTTTTCTTTCACTGTGATACTCCTGACTAGGGGTTTATGAGTCTAACAAACTCAGGGTAGAAGCTTGTAGCCATTACGAAGAGTGAGATGGAGGAAGAAGGGTGACACCTTTTCCATCTCAGCCCCACTACATTTGTTTTATTTATTTTTCATTCATTAAAATGGGACACCGTCTGGTCAGTTTACTGACCAGCAACAACTTTATCAATATATTCTACTTCAGTGATAATAATAATGAACCAGTCAAGGCTTAATTCTCTTGTCTAAGGCAAAATTAACTTTTTGAACAGGAATTATTTCAGTTTTATACACACATGAATTCAGGATCTAGAGTCAATACTGAAGAACGCAGGATGGGAGACGGCCTGGACCCAAAGAAGGAGAACCCCAGGTCATGAACTCAAGGATGGAGTTGAGGCCCTTCTTGAAAAACACAAGTGAATGAAGTTCCTTTAGAAAAAAGGAACAACGTTCCATTTGAAAAATAAAGAGACAAATGGAAGCAATACAACATGCAACAAGCAAACCAATTTTGACAAGACATGGTGTTACAGAATTCAAAATACATGATTATGAAAACAACATTGATCCAGACAGTAATTTATTAGACAAAACTAACAATTGTAAATATTATACAGAAGAACAACTGAATCTTTCTGTGGACTTTGATAATTTTTCACTTATTCATTTTAACTGCAGAAGTCTTCATGCTAATTTTGACAAGATTAATGAATATCTGAAAACATTTAAAAATCACTATCAAGTTATAGCATTATCTGAAACTTGGTTAAATGACAAATCTACAGATTTTGATATGGAAGGGTACAATCTGTTTTATACAAATCGAGTGAAGAACAAAGGTGGCGGTGTTGCACTGTATGTTCATAGTTCCTTGAGATGTGAAAAATTAGAATGTATGTCATTTGCCTTGGATGATGTGATGGAATGTGTTACTGTTGAAATAGAGATGGAGAAAACAAGGAACATTATTGTAGCTTGTGTATATAGAACACCAGGCTCTAATATAGAATATTTTAGAGAAAGATGTGAAAATCTCCTGGATGGGCTAAATGAAAGGAAAACCTGGTTACTATGTGGAGATTTCAATATTGATCTATTAAAACAAGGAGAGCACAAAATGACCACAGATTTTGTTGATGCAATGTCCAGTAGAAGTTTATATCCAGTGATTACTCAACCTACCAGAATCACTAGCACTACTGCAACATTAATTGATAATATTTTTACTAATGAAATTGGAAAGGCTATTTACAGTGGGGTACTCATAAGTGACATAAGTGATCATTTACCTATATTCATAGTTCATGATAGTAAAATTAAAAAAACTAGTAAAGTTGATGAAATAAGGCAGGTTAGAGTCAGATCTGATGAAACAATAAAGAAATTCTGTAATGATCTGTTAAAGGAAAACTGGAGTGGAGTATATGTAAATGATGTGAATGTGGCATATGACAATTTTTTGCAAGTTTATAAATCATTATATGACAAAAATTGCCCAATATTAACGTGTCACAAAAATAAAAATGTCAATGCAAAACCCTGGATGACCAAGGGACTGTTAAAATCTTGTAAGAAGAAAAACAAGTTATATAGAGATTTTGTCAGATTTCCAACTAAACTCAAAGAGATGAAATACAAGGTGTATAAAAATAAATTGACAACATTATTAAGACAAGCTAAGAAAGATTACTACAATTTAAAGTTGCGAGAGAGCAGTGATGATATGAAAAGAACGTGGAACATTTTGAATAGTATTGTAAGACCTAATAATACTCATTGTCTTGAAAAACAGTTTTTTAAGGGAGAAACAACCTTGACGGAAAAAAATAAAGTGGTGAATGAATTTAATTCCTTCTTTGTAAATATAGGGCCAAGTTTGGCTTCTTCCATTAAGACAAACAATATTCAGGGTAGGCAGGGTGGTAGTAGAATTTCACAGTCAATGTTTCTTGGAGATATAAGTGAACATGAAATTTTAAATATAGTAAGGAAAAGCAAAACTAAAACATCTGTTGATAGTGATGGAATTGATATGATGATTATAAAAAAAACTATTGACTTTATTATTAAACCATTTACTTACATTTGTAATTTGTCAGTCCAGAGTGGCATATTTCCAGAAAAAATGAAATTAGCAAAAGTTATTCCAATATTTAAAAATGGTGATAGACATAGTTTTGACAATTATAGACCGATCTCAGTGCTCCCTCAGTTTTCTAAAGTGCTTGAAAAATGGTTTGTCCAAAAATTGGATGGTTATATTGAAAAGAATAACTTATTGAGTGAGAGTCAATATGGCTTTAGAGCAAATAAATCTACATCCCTTGCATTATTAGAACTAAACGAAGAACTTACAGAAGCAATTGAAAGGAAACAATATACAGTGGGGATGTTTATTGATTTAAGAAAAGCCTTTGATACAATCGACCATACTTTATTGCTTTCCAAGTTGCAAGATTATGGGATAAGAGGGATAGTTCATAACTGGTTGAGTAGTTATTTGACTAACCGAAAACAATTTGTACAGCTAGGAAATGTAAAATCAGATCTTCAAAATATAAAATGTGGAGTCCCCCAAGGTTCAGTGCTAGGACCAAAGCTTTTTCTTTTGTACATCAATGACATTTGTGAAGTGTCTAAAAAGTTACAAATCATCCTGTTCGCAGATGATACAAATTTATTTTGTTCTGGGAATGACTTAAAACCCATTATAGAATGTATGACTTGTGAGATGTCTAAACTTAATGAATGGTTTAAATACAACAAATTATCAATAAACTGGAATAAAACAAAATTCATGATTTTTGGTAACAGAAAAATAGATGATTCTATTGTAATGTCTGTAGATAATAATCAAGTTGAACGAGTACATGAAGTTAAATTTTTAGGTGTTGTTTTAGATCATAAACTCAACTGGAAATCTCATATAAAATACATAAAATTAAAACTATGCAAAAGTATTGGACTTCTAAATAAAGTAAAACATGTTTTAGAGCTGTCAACTCTACAGACATTATATTATTCATTTGTTTTTCCATATCTGACATACTGTATAGAGGTTTGGGGCAACACATATAAAACCAACACTAAACCGTTATCTGTCATACAAAAGAAAGTTATGAGAATTATTCATAAAGTGGACATCAGAGAACACACAAATAATTTGTTTATTCAATCAAATATCTTGAAACTTAAGGATCTGGTTGATTTAAAAATGTTATTGATTATGTTTAAAGCTAGAAAGAGATTATTGCCATTTAATTTACAAAAGTTTTTTGTCTTAAACTCTTGTGATAGAACTAACAGAAGGAAGTATGATTTCAAAAGTAAAACTGTGCGTACTACTTTAAAACAAATGTGCATTTCGGTGCATGGAGTAAAACTATGGAACAGTTTGGATGATGAGTTTAAAAATTGCACTACAATAATCCAATTCAAGAAACAGTATAAAAAAAGAATGGTTAACTCTTACATATTGAGTTGTTAATGGGAACAGTGGTATATTGTTATGTATGTTATTGTTTAAATATTGTTTGCAACTTGTTTTGTTAATTTAATGTTTACGGCTATGACATTTTTGTAATTATTGAGAAAGGGGGCAGGTCTATACAAGATTTTCTTCTTCCTGCTCCCTCTTCACTCGTGTAAATGTGTTGTCAGATAATGAGTTTGTAAAATGATGATTTTTTTAATCGAGTGAATAAATTGATTGATTGATTGATTGATTGATTGAGATACAGTTAGACTATTTTAATGAACAGTTTATTTTGGATTTTGGTTGAAAGTAGTTATTTAAAGTGATCAGATAAAATCATTTATTAACACTACAAGCCAGGAAATGATTTATCAAGTTGCATTAGCTAAAAATGGCATAACCAGAGGCATAAGGTCACCAGTTTCTGCTCCTTACTGTGTCAGTGTTGAGAGCATCACTCATCTTTCTGAGCTTCAGCTGGTGGATCAGATGGTTTTATTTACTCAATATAATCACTGATTTTATTTATTTATTATTAGTTGTGTTTTGCAAGGAAAACATCACAACAACCACATGTTAAAGAATATTAACTCAGATGAAAAAGAAAATAATCTGATATTTTCTTGGGGGTGCTAAGGGGGTGCTGTGACTTTTCCAGGGGGAGCTATAGCACCCCCTAGCTCCCCCCTGGAGCCGCCTCTGCGAAAAGCTCTAAAAGTTAGTTAGTAATGGAGTTCCCCAGGGTTCCGTGCTTGGACCAGTACTCTTTGCTTATGCTTGATTAAACAGCATGGGATAAATTTTCATTGTTATTCTGATGATACACAGTTATATTTATCCATGAAACCCAATGAATCCAATTAGCTGCTTAGACTAAAAGTATGTCTTAAAGACATAAAAACATGGATGACCCTTAATTTTCTGCTTTTGAATACAGACAAGATGGAGATTGTGGTTTATGG
This sequence comes from Garcialebias charrua, assembly GCA_038048925.1. NCBI lineage: Eukaryota > Metazoa > Chordata > Actinopteri > Cyprinodontiformes > Rivulidae > Garcialebias > Garcialebias charrua. Next base: position 8,714 of record JBBPBX010067442.1, on the reverse strand, counting down.
GCCAAAGTATTTTAGAAATAAACTTTGCAGCCTTTCACTTCATTTGGATGGCATTAATTTGGCCTCCAGTTCTAATAAAAAATAAAAATAAAAACTTGGTATTATTTTTAATCAGGTTATAGCTTTTAACCCTTGCATTAAAAAAGTTACCAGGAGTGCTTTCCTCCACCTACGTAATATCACTAAGATTAGAAATGTGTTGTCCAAAAATGATGCAGAAAAACTGGTCCACGGGTTTATCATGTCTAGACTGTACTATTGCAATTGTTTATTATCTAGCTGTCCAAAAACATATTTAAAAAGTCATCAGTTGATCTGAAAAGCGGTTGCCAGAGCTTTAATGAGAGTTTGTAGGAGAAATCAAATCTCTCCAGTTTTAGCTTCTTTCCATTGGCTCCCTGCCAACTTCAGAATATAAATCAAAATTTTACTTTTAATCTACAAAGCTCTCAACAACCTAGTTCCACCTTATATTACAGATGTTATTGTTCCATTCTTTTCTAAAAGAGCACTTTGCTCTCAGACTGCAGGTTTACACGTGGTTCCTAGAGTTTCCAAAACAGAATGGGAGGCAGATCTTCCAGTTATCAGGCTCCTCTCTTGCGGAACCAACTTCCAGTTTCTTTCCATGAGGCTGAAACATTGTCCAGTTTTATGATTAGGCTTAGATTAGCTGCTGTAGGCTTGGAGGACAAATTGACCACATTTCCTCTCTCTGCTGCTATCTTTACTTGCTGTTTTCTACCTGTTTGTGTTTGTAAGTACAGTATTTATATTGTTAACATGTGATTTTTTTTTGTCTTTCCTCCAATAGAAAGTACATGTGGACCTGACATTTTGTTTGTTTGTTCCTACTTCTTGTCCTCTCAAACCCCCTCAGCCAGTCAAAGCAGATGATGGCCTCTACTTATCTTTGCCTTTCCTGTGTTTTATTTTAGAAACTCTCTCAGATCATTTTTTAAAAACATTTTAAAGTATTTCTGATTTAGATCTTTTTGTGGGGAAATTTACATCCGAAGCGGGTGAATTTTTGTGCCTACAGAGTCTTCAGAGGAAAACTGATAATCTTGGGGTTGACCCACTAAAATCAAAAGCAATGACTGGATTTCCTGACTTAGATTAAACTTTTTCCTGTTTGACAGCCCCCCACCCGCACCCCACCATCATGGTAAAGCTGGTGTAGGATACTGGAAAGAATGCAAAGCCTTAAAAAAGAACCCCTCATTTAATTCTCAGGCAGAGCTGTTAATGTGCTACCCCAATCTTTGGTGTTTTGTATAATGCTGTTATTTTTGTTTCACTTGTTGTTTGCCAGGGTTTAGGTGATAAAACTCCTTTGTTTCACAGGTTTTATGGTCTCACTTTCTTCCATAATGCTAACAGAAAAGGAATTAATTTACACCTGCTCCTGGTACATAAAAACAGTGCATGTATAATCATCTTTGATTTGTTACTGATTTATTTGTATATTTCATTGCAATGTTTACTCTGAGAAATGCTTCCCAAGCTACAAAGAAACCAATATTCTGCTCTCACTCACTCTGATGATTATATGAATTTGCCACTACACATTAGTTGTACTTGCACAGTCCTCAATCCTGCATAACACAAACACTTGATGAGTCAGGGTGTCTGCCTTCTGGATTGCAGCAGATAACTTATGAAGGAATTTTATTACAATTTCACCTGGGTGTTGCTCTGCTTATTTATCTGATGTGCGGTTTTATGTGCCTCACGTATCCACACAACTGCATCGACAGACTGAACTCTCAGCAAGCTGAAATCCAAGGTTATCATTGCATACAGTAACAGCTCTCAGACAGGCAGTTCCTTGTGGGATGTTACAAGGATTGTGCATGATGCTGGTCATTGGGGACCTGCAACATTTTTGCTTTAAAGAATGAATAGTCAAGTCAACTTTATTTATAAAGCACATTTAAAACTGAAACTGTTGTCAAAGTGCTTAACAATAACATCAATAAAAGTAAAATTGGTTGAATGAAAATAAAAGAAAAATAACACACACTAATGATAGTACTGAAAAATTAATTACGGTAAAAGCATTAAAAACATAGGAACACAGAACAAAAAAAAATTGCAATCAACTCTCACTGTGTGAAATGCCAGAGAAAACAGTAGCAGAGATTTGAACACAGGAAGGGAGGTGGACTGCCAGGGCAGGTTGTTCCAGAATTTGGGGGCCAAGACTGAAAATACCCAATCACTTCTGAGTTTCAGTCTTGTTTTTGGAACAGTCAAAAGCAGCTGACTGGATGAGCTCAGGGCCCGAGAGTGAACATATGGTTCCAGTAGCTCAGAGAGACAAAGGGGTATGAGGCCATTTAGGCACTTATGTCAACAGAAGAATTTTAAAATCTATTCTAGTATGTACAGTGAAGGGAGGACAGAACTGGTGTAATATGCTCAAACCTACGAGTTCTGGTTAAGAGCCAGGCAGCAGCATTCTAGACGAGCTGAAGACACGAGATGGAGGCCTAGCTTACCCCAGAATAGAGTGCATTGCAATAGTCCTATTGGATCATGATAAAGGCATGGACTAGTTTCTCAAGGTCGGGTCAGGGCAACACTGGCTTGAGCTTAAACCTGTCTTAATTGGAAAAAGCTTTACTACAGAACAGAGTTGATTTGCTTCTCAAACTTGAAGTCTGAGTCTAAACCCATCACAGGATTTTAACAAACTGCTTAAGATATGGCTTAAGGGAGTCCAGGTTTACAGGGTCGGAGGTGATGGTTGAGCTAGGGCTAAATACAATGACTGCAGTCTTCTGATCATTAAAACTTAACCAATTTGAAGCCATCCAGGCCTTAATGTCATCCAGACATTTTAGGAGAGAGTGAATGGAGCAAGTAGCTGGTTTCAAAGGCAGGTAAATCTGACCATCCATCCATCCATCCATCCATTTTCGTCCGCTTATCCGGGGTCGGGTCGCGGGGGTAGCAGCCTAAGTAGGGAGGCCCAGACTTCCCTCTCCCCAGCCACTTGAAGCAGCTCCTCTGGGGGAATCCCAAGGCGTTCCCAGGCCAGCCGAGAAACATAGTCCCTCCAGCGTGTCCTGGGTCTTCCTCTGGGTCTCCTCCCGGTGGGACATGCCCGGAACACCTCACCAGGGAGGCGTCCAGGAGGCATCCTAACCAGATGCCCGAGCCACCTCAACTGGCTCCTCTCGATGTGGAGAAGCAGCGGCTCTACTCCGAGTCCCTCCCGGATGACTGAGCTTCTCACCCTATCTCTAAGGGAGAGTCCAGACACCCTGCGGAGAAAACTCATTTCAGCCGCTTGTATCCGAGATCTCGTTCTTTCGGTCATAACCCAAAGCTCATGACCATAGATGAGGGTGGGAACGTAGATCGATCGGTAAATTGAGAGCTTTGCCTTTTGACTCAGCTCTCTCTTCACCACGACAGACCGGTACAGCGCCCGCTTCACTGCGGATGCTGCACCTATCCGCCTATCGATCTCACGCTCCAGTTTTCCCTCATTCGTGAACAAGACCCCGAGATACTTAAACTCCTCCACTTGGGGCAGGACCTCCTCCCCGACCCGGAGAGGGCATGCTACCCTTTTCCGGCTCAAGACCATGGCCTCGGATTTGGAGGAACTGATCCTCATCCCGGCCGCATCACATTCAGCTGCAAACCGCTCCAGCGAAAGCTGTAGATCACGATCTGATGAAGCCAATAGGACCACATCATCTGCAAAAAACAGAGAAGCGATTCTAAGGCCACCAAAACGGATCCTCTCAACACCTTGGCTGCGCCTAGAAATTCTGTCCATAAAAGTTATGAACAGAATCGGTGACAAAGGGCAACCTTGGCGGAGTCCAACTCTCACCGGAAACGAGCCTGACTTACTGCCGGCAATGCGGACCAAGCTCTGACACCGGTCGTACAGGGACCTAACAGCCCATATCAATGGGCCTGGTACCCCATACTCCCGGAGTACCCCCCACAGAACCCCCCGAGGGACGCGGTCGAATGCCTTCTCCAAGTCCACAAAGCACATGTAAACTGGTTGGGCAAACTCCCACGCACCCTCCAGGACCCTGCTGAGGGTGTAGAGCTGGTCCAGTGTTCCACGACCAGCACGAAAACCACATTGCTCCTCCTGAATCCGAGGTTCGACTATCCGACGGACCCTCCTCTCCAGAACCCCTGAATAGACCTTACCAGGGAGGCTTAAGAGTGTGATCCCCCTATAGTTGGAACACACCCTACGGTCCCCCTTTTTGAATAGGGGAACCACCACCCCAGTCTGCCAATCCAAGGGAACTGCCCCCGATGTCCACGCGATATTGCAGAGTCGCGTAAGCCAACACAACCCCACAACATCCAGAGCCCTAAGGAACTCAGGGCGAATCTCATCCACCCCTGGAGCCCTGCCACCGCAGAGCTTTTTAACCACCTCGGTGACCTCAGCTCCAGAGATTGGAGAGCCCGACCCAAAGTCCCCAGGCTCCGCTTCCTCAGTGGAAGACGTGCCAGTAGGATTGAGGAGGTCTTCGAAGTATTCCGCCCACCGACTCACAACATCCCGAGTTGAGGTCAACAGCACGCCATCCCCACCATAAATGGTGTTGGTCGCGTACCGCTTTCCCCCCCTGAGACGCCGGATGGTGGACCAGAATCGCCTCGAAGCCGTACGGAAGTCATTCTCCATGGCCTCTCCGAACTCCTCCCACGCCCGAGTTTTTGCCTCAGCAACCACCCGAGCCGCATGCCGCTTGGACTGCCGGTACCTATCTGCTGCTTCCGGGGTCCCACAGGCCAAAAAGGCCCAATAGGACTCCTTCTTCAGCCTGACAGCATCCCTCACCGCCGGTGTCCACCACCGGGTTCGAGGGTTGCCACCATGACAGGCACCAACAACCTTGCGGCCACAACTCTGATAAGCTGCCTCGACAATAGAGGCGCGGAACATGGCCCACTCGGACTCAATGTCCCCCGCCTCCCTCGGAACGTGTTCAAAGCTCTCCCGGAGGTGGGAGTTAAATCTGACCATCATCAGCATAACAATAGAATGAAAGAACATGTTTACTCAGGCTAGACCCCAGTGGGAGCAAATAGAGTGAGAACAGAAGGGGTCCAAGAATAGAGTCCTGTGGTACCCCCCCCCCCCATCCCGAGATTTTTAATAGACTGTTTAAGATATGGCTGAAGGGAGTTCACGTTTACAGGATCGGAGGCGGTGGTTGAGCTAGGGCTAAAGACCATGACTTCAGTCTTCTGATCATTAAAGCTTAAGAAATCTGAAGCCATAATGTTCTCCAGACATTTTGGGAAAGTGAATGGAGCAAGAACTGGTTTCAAAGGCAGGTAAATCTGACAATCATCAGCATAGAAAGAAAGACCATGTTTCCTCAGAATAGACCCCAGTGGGAGCAAATCCACCTTATTCTCTAAGAGCGTATGTGGACTGCCATGACAGACCGGTACCGCCCCCTCCCGGTTGTATACTTGTTTTTGCAGAGAAATGCATGCCTGCACACCAGTTAATTTTCTCTCGTTTTTTTTTTTTTTTTTTTTGGTTGTTTCTTGCTGGGTCAGAGGGTGTTACAGCCGGGTAGACGTTTGGGAAAAGCGCTGTTCTCACTTAATCCCAAAAATAATGAAACGTGAAGGATCTATCTCCATCGGAGTAGCTCACCGCAGCCCCTCCTCTGTCTGAGTCTGGCTAGGATCTGCTCTCGAAGACGTCGCGCTCTGATCAACTTTTTTTTGGTAAACAAAATATTCCATATAAATCATTTTGTGAAACAATGTCAGAACAATGTTAGAGTATAACCGTCTGTCTATAGTAGCTTTTTTTTTAAAGGTTTTGCGTCTCTACTGCTGTGGTTAGCTTAGCATGTCGCTACATTACATGCTAACTTCCACACGGTAACACTCACAACAAAGTGCTGGTTCTGGTCCTTGTTGAGCCTGGACTTTTTTTGGCTGTGTGTTATTTTAGTTAAACTGTTATTTAGCTGGTTAGATATGATTGAGACAGTTTACACATGTTTTTTCCAAGACAGACCGGGTCAACAATGACAGCAGGTCTCAAAACATGACCTGTCATTAAACCAGTTATTAAATCACACTTAAAATAATGATGTGAATAAAATAAGAGAAAAGTGCACATGAAGCTACATTTGTACTAAAATGTGAGTAAATAAAGCATTTACTTAACAAAACTGTCATTAAATAATATAAATGCATGTGTGTATAACACACACATACAGTATTTATATTATTTAATGATTTGTTAAGTAAATGCTTTATTTACTCACATTTTAGTACAAATACTGTATGGTATAACACACTATGTATATACTGTACTACAGTATATACATGACACACACACATTGTATTTAATATACATAATATTTGAACACAGCAACATTGTCAGACTAGAACTGTCCATTTGTTTTGATTTTAGATCCCCATTACTCTCATGTGAATAAAGCAGTGGGATGCTGTCTGTACAGAAAATATTCCATAACACAAGTTCATCTTTTGGGTAGTACTACATTTGTTCTATTGGATTACTGTATTTCTTTTTTTCAGGAAGGCCTGCACACCAGTCCAACACTGGTCTCCTACACTGAAGTTGACAGACACACTTCCTCTGAGAAAGTCAGCAGCAGACAACAGCAGGTACAAGCAACCAGCACAATAATTCAAAAATAAATTAAATCTAAGATAAAATTACTAAAATCAATATAAAATTGAACATATATTTTTTATGAATTAGTATAAATGTTAGGAGCAACTGTATTTATTTTTTCTACTTTGAGACAAGTTTTTTTTCTACTTTACAGACGAGTGAAGGGCCGAGATCCATCCAGAGATAAGTTCGTACACCTGGGTCCAGTCTCAGATCCTACACCTGGGTCCAGTCTTGGATTCCTGAGGAGTTGGCTGTAATCGGGCGGTTCCACATGATGAGGAATCTGTTCCAGTTTTCTGGTCTCCATCATTCCTTGTTGAAGTGTTTTTGATCTGGTATTTATTCTGTAGCCCAGACCTGCTCATTACGTCGATCGCGGAGGCATTACTGGTCGATCGCAGTGTGACATTATTATTATTTTATTTTTTTCCCGCAGCGTGACATTAAAAAATTGTCAGCCAATCAAACATCCTGTTACTTGATTGACTTACAGGGCAACCAATCAGATGACAACTGAATCTTGAGTTTTAGCCTATCAAACATCCCGTCACTTGATTGACATACACGGCAACCAATCAGATGAGAGCTTTAGGTCATTGCTCATGCAGCTTCTAAAAACAATGGCGCGAAGGTGGAACGCAGCGAAACATACAAGCGAAAACAATCAGATTTCGGACTGTTCATGGAAAATACGACATCGACTTCCCACCGAAAAGCCAGCTGAGAAAGAGAAAGGTGGAGGAACTAAAATCCCAGTTCGGACAGCAGCAACTTCAAAGCGAAACGCCGCCACCATCTTCCGGGTGAGTGACGCTGTGATGTTTCTCTGCACGCTTAAACATACTGGTTGGGAGTTGACGTGGCTTTATTATTCAAATCATACGAGACACTTTTCATACAGAATAACCTCCTTGACTACTCTCCGTTCTCTGCACGTTTCCCTGTCCCGCAGCGCGAGCGTTTGCATGACACACTTTCGCGGTCTGTTCAGGGACAGTCTGTAAAATAAATGCATAAGCACCGCTGTATACATTAAATCTCTCCGTGCCAAAAGAGACATTTTGATGCCTTCCTTCACTAAGTTAAACGTGTCCAGAGCCATAACAACCTGCTACAACTGTGGTTATCAACTGGTGGCCTGTGGACCACTTTAGATTTGCTGGAGGGGGCTTTTAGAGATGACATTATAAAGTAAAAAATATCTAATGATTTTTTAACATTTATTAAAGTAAAAGACCAGATTCTTATAAAGAAGGGGGTGGGGATCAGTTTCTACCATCTTTTTTAAAATAAAATTTTAAAAAAATCTATATTGCTGTCACCACCACCCCATTTGGTCCCTACGGGCGATGATGACCCCTGATTTATTACATGTGTTGTGCAATATTGGCTTATTCAGTAATGCAAGGTACATCAACATAGGTACAATAAAAAGAATCCTTAATACATTTGAAGATAATTATATGTTTTGCATTTTTGTATTGGGTAGATCTTGTTGACTTGTTTTTTTTTTTATAAGTAGCTCGCATGCCGAAAAAGTGTGAGCACCCCTGCTGTAGCCAATTCATTTTCATTAAGACAAAACCACCCACAGTTCTCATACTAATAATAATAATAATAATGAATTTAATTTATAACGCAATTTTCATTAATGAAAATCTCAAAGTGCTACAAAGTGCAACAAAATTAAATGTCAATAAAACAAGTGATAAAACAATTAAAATCAATAACGGTATCAACTAAGATCAAAGATAGAATCAGGAGGAGGCAGAGTATGCTCGGTAAAAAGAAAGGTCTTCAAGCCGCTCTTAAAGTCAACCAGTAACTGTGGGGCTCAGGCAGTCTGGAAGAGAGTTCCACAGGCGGGGGGCAGCCACACTGAAAGCCCGATCTCCCATGGTCCTTAATTGGGTATAATATTGTACAGTACTGTATTCAGTTTCAACTGTTTTAAATTTATAATTATAGCTTTTACTCTGAACTTTGTCAGTCTCCTGGCTGATGAAACTTATAAGCAAAATGAACATTTTTTTGTACATGTGAA
>JBBPBX010067441.1:0-19403 GCA_038048925.1 Garcialebias charrua | reverse complement strand
TCTGGAATAAGCTACCTCTGGACTGCGCTCCATTACTCATATGGAGTCTTTTAAATCTAATCTAAAAACCTTCTTATTCAGGCAGGCTTTTAATGCCTAGTTGTTCTTTGACATTCTTGTTAGGTCTAAATTGTTTTTAATTTTTAACTGGCTGTTTTTTATTGTTGTTGGGTTTTTATTGTTTGTTTTTATTTCTGTATTGTTCAGCACTTTGTGCACCTTCTGGCTGCTGAAAGGGGCTCTATAAATAAAGATTGATTGATTGATTGATGTGCTCATTTAGTTTGCACTACTTCTCATATTTGCACTAATGTTTGTATTACACCTAATTCTCCAGCTCCCTGGGCGCTTTCTGGCTGCTCACTGCACCACCTGGTTGTGGTTGGGTTAAATGCAGAGACGAATTTTGTCTGTGTATGGGAAACATACACAGATGACAGACAAAGACATTATTATTATTATTACATTACTGCCTATAGTCATACTACTGTTTACATTCACTGTTTACATTTATTAATACGGTTTACATTTATTACTACTGTTTTACATTTATTACTACTGTTTACATTTACACTACTTTTTATATCTACACTACTGCTGATACATATACAGTATTCTCTGACTAGCCTTATCTAAGGATGCCAAATGTGCCTCACTGCATATGCCACTTTGCCTCTATACCAACATCAACTACCTCATACATATACTGTGTACATTAACTTATATGCTGCTGTGCCACTCTTTGCAAATGTCAATGCTAGAACCTTCAGTTTATTTTATAGATATACTTTTTTTTATACTACTATGAAAAAACTCAGGACAGTATTACACTTTTATTATTTCATTTTATGCTTATGTTCATTGGGTGTTTGGTGTTTCAGTGTTGGTGTAAATTTTCATACTTTTATACTACTATGAAAAAACTCAGGACAGTGTTACACTTTTACTATTTTATGCTTATGTTTATTAAATGTTTTAGTGTTTAGTGTTTAGATGGTTACTGTTGCACCGAGGGACTGAGAGAAACGCAATTTCAATCCTGTGTATGTCCTGTACATATTGCAGTTCTGACAATAAAGTTGACTTTGACTTTGAAAGGCCAGATTCCCCTGACAACAGGGTTCATGAGGAACATCTCCACCACGGTCCAGAGGTGCATTAAAAATAATGTATTCATTTCTAAATCTAATGTGACTCTTTGAACTCGTCATTTGAAGAAACATCAGAGCAACAGGTCTTCTCTGCAGCTGACACTTCATCCTCCACAGTCTCAAAGTGAAGACTCTTCTGGTTTCTGAGGTGGAGCCGCAGTTTAAAAGTCTTTTAGGAGGCTTCATCTCTCTGCTCAGAGAGCAGGTCCTCTGCAGGAGAAGATCTGTCCACAATCAAAGGTCAAGAATCCTCTAACCAGCAGTGAGCGTGCTGCGACGGAGCTCTCATCAGGAGTAAAACGTCATAAAAGATCAAAACAGACGTCTGCGCTGAGGCAGAGGGTTAAAAGCAGCAGGTGCAGGGACTGAGCCCAACATCTGGCTGCAGCTGGGACCTGCTGCTCAATGTTTGATGAGTCAACTGAACTCGGGCTGAACGTCTCCGAGCCGAGAACAGACGGAGGACAGAGCTCCCGCCGAGCACACCTCGCTGCAAACGTTCATCTTGATGACAGAAGTCTTCTGCTGGAGAGCCGAGCTCCATCAGCATCTGGCCGCTCTACAAGAGTGATTAAAGACAAAAACATCATCAAGATGACGAGACAGACGTGGCCCCGGAGACGGTGGAACTAATGAACTTTGAAGAAGATGTCAATGTGCAACTTTTAATAAATTGTTGTGTTTGTGCCCACTGGTTGACCTGGAGTCAAACCCTCGGGTCAGTTCCATGAGAACTCAGAAGGTCAGAGTCCAAACTGACCTGAAGGAGCCGCGGAGACGTCAGCTGGACATTCCTCATGGATTTATCTTCAACAAGTCCAGGTTTAGTTCAGGAACACCTGGGTCTCATTTCTGTGTTTTGGTGGACCTGATGGTTCTGTTGGCATCTCCAGGCCTTGACCTTCAGACTGCATGGAGCAGTTCAGAACCAGGAAAAGTCTGAGGTCACAGGTTCTCCAGCTGAACACGGCAGAACCTCCTGCCTGGTCAGGGCAGAGTCTCTGAACTCAAAGTGTCCGTGAACTAACTTTTAAAAATTAATTTCACCTTTAATTAACCAGAAACAAACACTAAGAGCAGAGTCTTATTCAGAGAGCTGGCCTGGCGGCACCAACAGGTTCTTGTCGGGTCAAGGGAACAACCGTTGGACAAAACAATAAAATATAGAAGTCAATGACAAACAAGGAATCACTCATTAACAACAGTTCAGAAACAACATTACTAAGCATCTTTAAAAACAGCCTTTAAATGAAAACTGAGACGAGTGAGGTCAGAGTTTCTGAAGCAGCTTCCAGTCACACGGAGCAGCAGAACCAGACTTGGACTGTAGAGTTGTTAACCACAAAACCTGAGAGGATCGGCTGTTCAACTTCCAGACTGGTGCTAGTTGCAGTAGATGAGTTACATATGGAGTGAATAACCAGCAACGTCTTATAAATGAGGGTGAACCAATGAATTTCACCACGAGTATGTAGAGATCATTAACCAGAGCAGAGATGACAATGATGATCTGTGAGGAGCATTTGTAACTAAGACAATAGCAGAGAGATAAACTGAGTCCAGCTTATGAAGGACACCCCTAACATGTCTGTAAATGATGTCTCCATAATCCAACACAGGTAGAATGATTTTTTAAACAATGGTGCATTTTGCAGCCAATAACCAAGATAGATAACCAAGTTTGAGCGTTAACCTTAGATAAAATATTAACATGGTGTGAAAAGGACAGAGCTCCATCAATCCAAATTCACAAATATGTATAAACTGTAACATTTTCTATAATATTTATAAACTGTTGCATCTTCTATAATATCACTGTTTACAGTGATGAAGTCCACCGAGGCAGGTACGGTTCCTCCTCCGTGACCGAACCACATAAATAAAATTTTCTTGGCATTTAGGGACAACTTTAAGCCAGAAAAGTCCTGCTGGATTTCAAGAAAACCACATGCCAGGGACTTCACAACCTCATCCAGAAGAAAAGAAGAAAAGCATTCGATACTATTGATCACACCATTCTCCTTGAAAAACTGAACAAATATGGTATTAGAGGACCAGCATTACAGTGGGTATCTAGCTACTTAAAAAATAGGAAACAATTTGTACAAATAAATGATGTAAGATCTGACCTCTGTAATATCACATGTGGAGTTCCCCAAGGCTCTGTACTTGGACCAAAGCTTTTTATTTTATATGTGAATGACTTGGTAAATGTGTCAGGACTCCTTAAATGTGTACTTTTCGCTGATGATACCACTTTTTTCTGTTCAGGTGAAGATATAGAACAAATGTTAGAATTGATAAAGACAGAATTTGTCAAGATACAAACTTGGTTTAAAATAAATAAATTATCATTAAATCTAGAAAAAACTAATTACATGATATTCGGTAATAAAAAGAAAACTGTTGATGTTCCACTCAAAATTGAGGATGTTGAGATTTGTAGAGTGAATGAGGTGAAGTTTTTGGGTGTTATCATTGATGACAAACTGACATGGAAACAACACATAAATTCTGTAAGAATAAAAATAGCTAAATCGATAGCAGTACTGTACAAAGTCAGAGACCTATTGAATGATAAAGCTCTGTATTTGTTGTATAACACAATCATTGTTCCACACTTAATCTATTGTATTGATGTTTGGGGGAAAGCGTGTAAAACAATCACAAAGCCTATTTTTGTATTACAGAAAAGAGCTGTAAGAATTATCACTAGAAAACATTACCGTCATCCATCAAGTACATTATTTTATCAACTGAAGTTATTGAAGTTCCATGATTTGGTAGACTATAATATTTTATCAGTTATGTATAGAGCTCAAAATAATGCATTACCTTTAAATATCCAAATGCACTTTGTTAAAAGACAAAGTTGTTATAATCTTAAGGGAACAGAGTTGTTTGTAAAACCACAATTCAGAACCAGTTTGAAGGGACGTTCTACCTCAATCCAGGGAATTAGATTATGGAATGGCTTGGAGAATGTAGTTAAAAATGCCAAGTCAATGTTTACATTTAAAAAAATGATCAAAACAAATGTGTTAAAAAAATATATGTGAAATAACGTGATGTGTATTGTATTAGTTAGAAAATTAGAAAGAGTTAGTCATTTTGTACTGTTAGTTAGAAAATTAAAAAAGAGTTAATAATTTTGTACTGTTGGTTGAAGAATATTATTGTTTAACCTGACTGTTGGAAAAAGTTGGTTGAAAATTATTATTGTTTACATGGTTTGACTACTGTTGTTTAATCTGATTGTTGGAGATAAGGGGCAGATATAATAAGATTTATTCTTCTTTCTGCCACCTTTCATTTTTTTACATCTTGTACACTATCATTATGAGATTGCCTTGTATTGTTTCTTTTGTAAAAAAATGAACAAATTTAATAAACAAACATAAACAAACATAAACAAGAAGAAAGAACTAATGGGTTCTAACACAATTAACAGAACATAACTAATGGGTTAGAACACCAATGAACAGAACAGGACTAATTGGTCCTAACACCAATTAACAGGACTAATGGTTTCTAACACCAATGAACAGAACAGGACTAATTTATTCTAACACTAATTAAAAGAAGTAATGGTTTCTAACACCAATTAATGGGATTAATGGGTTCTTACACCAATTAACAGAACTAATGGATTCTAATACCAATTAAGAGAACAGGACCACTGGGTGTGGAACAGATCAGTCACTCAGCGGCCGTCAGAAACTGTTGGGGCTGCGACGTGACTCAGCTGTTCTCCACGGTGAGTCATGGTTTCATGAAGCAGAATATTCAGCTGCAGCGACTCCCTGTGCATCCTGATTAAAGAGACAGAGCTCCATGAGGAGACAAAGAGCATTAAAGCTGCATGAGGACGAGGCCGTCATCCTTCTGCTCCTTATTACTCTGATTTCTGTCAATGCGTCGCGCCTAAACGAGCTCACATGAATAAACTCCTCTTCTTCAGTCGAGCAGTTCTGGAGTTAAACAACATTCTTTAGATTTTTATTAAAACCCCGCAGGAAGCTCAGGAGCCACTGTGTTCCAGATGACGAGCAGACATTAGAAATCACGTCTAAAAATGATTATGTGCTCTGATCAAAATGAAGCCAACGTTTTGTAAAATCAACATTCTTCTTAAAGCACCAACAAACATCTGTAAAACATGAGCCGGGCTGCTGCGGGATCTTTAAATGGATCGCTGTAACGTTTTCACAATGTTGGCGTTGGGTCTGTGAACAACCTCACTCTGGAGAAACAAGAGCCTCATGGAGGAGCTACCTGCAGCAGCAGCAGTAAGCTGTAGCACTTCCTGTGCAGCCTAGAGGGACTTCCTGTGAGAATATATTTCTGAAGGAGCAGCAGAGGAGCTAGTTAGAGACAGCATCTGCTCTGGAAGTCCCTCTGCCTAAGCTAGTAGTTAGCTTGTCCACACTGAGAGGACACAGCTACAGCTAGCTGCTGCTGCTGTTTCAGGGATGGGGTCAAAAACAAACCTAAAACAGCTGGAGGGTTCAGAGCTGCCTGAAGCTGGACACCTGACTGGACATTAATTAAAAAGAAAAGTTTCTTAAATGAAACGTCTGGGTTTCGTTTTGTAAGAAGTCCTCCTGCTGAGCAGAACGTTCTGGTTCTGTTGTGTTCTGATAGAAGTTTTAAGAGGTTGAATGGAAGCAGCTGGACGTCTCATGATTGGTTATGTCTCATTATTGAAGATGGATCTGGTTTCGTGAGCTATCAACTCTATTGATAAGATTTTTTCTACAAAACGATCAGGTCCGGGGGAACCTGCTTGCCCATCGCAGACGTATCCAGCCAGATATATCATGGATTCCTGGGGGAAGTGGAAAATGTTATGCCTGACTATTCTGTCTGTCGAAGATGTGGAAGATTTATTCATAATTGGATTTATGATAGCAGGTGCTCTGCTTTTTGGCTTGTGTGGAGTTCTCTTCTATTGGAACATTTAGGAAGACTTCCGCAGCGATCAACGCCCTGTCGAAGCTCCCTTCTCAAAATGAGAGTTTGATCTGGGCTATGACCTCCATGAATCAGCTGCTTTATGAGTTGAACCGCAAAGTGGAGGCGGCCAGTGAGGACCGCAGACCACCGGTAAGGTTTGGGACTCGTATGCGGCCAGGAGGGTCACATCTGGGGGAGGAGGACTCATAGCTCGGGTCGGTGAAAGCTTCCCATAATTTGGAGCGTATTGGATTTTGGATGCCCATCTGGACTCAAGGCTACAGGAAAGTACACTGTGAGCCTGACCTGAAGATAACTCATGCTATATCTAATCAGACTTCCCAAGCAGCCTTGGACAGGCTGACTACAAATTTCTCCTGAGTCTGAGCAACTGAGGACTGAACTACTGTCGCAACCCCCCTCCCTCCCTCCCCGGAGAACTTTCTGTGTGCTCTCAGACAGATAAGGCTGGCTGGTCCCATCATCAGAACTGTGGCTAATCTATCTGAACAGAGCTCATGGACTTAACTCATTGCTTTTGATCTCAAATGCAAATGTGATTTGTCTTAACTGTTGCTTGCTGGTAGAGTTTTTTTGATGTCTCATATGGTGTCCTGAAAGACAAAATGTGATATATCTTTTTTGTAATGCCACTAATTATCCTCATGATTCTCCCCTTTTTGTTTTCACACCTGTAACCTTCATCCTGATACGGATGAGAGAGGACGCGCTGATAAGAAAAGCAGCAGCTTCACCCACCTAGTCCCCTTCAGGTTGACTGTCAGAGTCAGAGTCAGAGAGTCTTTATTGTCATTTGCACCGCATGTAGTACATGTGATGAAATGAGATTATGTGCACAGGGTCCCAGTTACATCCAACAACAAAATGTAAGAGAAAAACAGTAATAACATCTAGGATATGAACTAAGAAAAACATCCAACTAGAAATACAATAAGCCCTAGAGTAATAGAAAAACATAATTACAAACAGCAGCACGGACATGAGTCATTGCGTACATATTCACGTTGTACTGGTGCAAACTTGTGCAATGTCAATAAAGGTATTCTGACTCTGATATGAGAAATGAAGGACGACACAAGAAGTTCTACTCTTCACAGAATCATAATTTGATCCATTTCTTCCCATCCCTCCTTTACTTTTAGGACTTTTCCTCCTCCTGTTGATCTTCGTAGATTATCTCTCCATCGCTCCTCCTTCACTACATCTTCTGACCTCGCCCTCCTTTCATCTGGATAACTTATTTGTTCTCCTTTCATCTGAAGTTTGAATTTGTTTCTCATCTCCACAGTCAGGAGCCAGCATTGTTTGAGGTGCATCATCAGATGTTTGTGCTGCAGTCACTGAAAATAAATTCAGTATTGAAGATGTTATTCCAGTGACGCCTTCTGAAGAGCATTGAATCATCTGCTTTTATTCTCCTTTCAGCTCGTTCTGACAGGAATGTGGATGTGATGTCACTTGTTTCAGAGATAAACATGCCACTGCCCCGGCGCTGATTTCAAATAAATGAGCAGAGAAACATGAAACTGCTGATGATCTGAGCCCAGATGATTTGTTTCATTATGAAGACGCTGCTGAAGGAGACAACAGGCTCATTAACAAGAAAACACTTGTTTTACACTAATTAGCTGTTAATGAATGCAGCAGGTGTACAGGTGGGTGTGGGCACGGATGGCCCGGTTCTGATCAGCTCAGCGTGGTTCTGGTTGAACGTTGAGCCTCCATCACCAGCAGGAGCTCGGCGTGCTTCCTGCTCCCTCACAGCTCATTCTTCACCTCCAGCCCATCAGTTCTTCATTCCTCTCATGCCTAATTAAACCATCTATCACTGAGGATCCGTAGGTCCATTACCCATAATGCCCCTCACCCCTCCATCTTCTCAGCACTGCTCTGCTGCCTGACAATGTCTCCGTTAAAAAGCCAACAGAAAACGGCCTGTAAAGCTAATATTGCTGCAGAGCCTGACTTCATTATGGACAAAGAGACCTCGCTTTAGGCTCCGCCTATTAACTCCCAGCAGGCCTGGCATGGGAAGGGGAGTTGTGTTGACAGGTGTGAACAGTTCCAGTAGTTTTTTTATGATGCAAAGAAGGAACGACCAACACAACTGAGGTGATGCCGCAACAAAATCATATAAACTATAATAAAACTACGAGTTTAATATAAACTACAAGAACTAAAGTATAAACTACAAGAACTATAGTATAAACTACAAGAACTATAGTATAAACTACAAGAACAATAGTATAAACTACAAGAACTATAGTATAAACTACAATAACTACAGTATAAACGACAAAAACTATGGTATAAACTAACTATAAAAGCTAAAAAACTATAATATAAACTACAATAACTATAGTATAAACTACAACAACTATAGTATAAACTACAACAACTATAGTATAAACTACAATAACTACAGTATAAACGACAAAAACTATGGTATAAACTAACTATAAAAGCTAAAAAACAATATAATATAAACTACAATAACTATAGTATAAACTACAATAACTATAGTATAAACTACAACAACTATAGTATAAACTACAACAACTATAGTATAAACTACAATAACTACAGTATAAACGACAAAAACTATGGTATAAACTAACTATAAAAGCTAAAAAACAATATAATATAAACTACAATAACTATAGTATAAACTACAATAACTATAGTATAAACTACAACAACTATAGTATAAACTACAACAACTATAGTATAAACTACAATAACTACAGTATAAACGACAAAAACTATGGTACAAACTAACTATAAAAGCTAAAAAACTATAGTATAAACTACAACAACTATAGTATAAACTAACTATAAAACTGCAATACCTATAACTATAGTAACTATTATCTAAACTACAAAAAACTATACAATTTTAAAATGACTATAAACTACAATAATGATCAAACAAACTACTTCAGGGTTCAAAACATCCATCATAAAGTCCAACAGGACTTCTTCTTTCATGGCCTGACAAAATGACCAACACTTTGACGTAGAAACTGTTGAAAGAGTTCAAGTGTCTCATTGGGGTCCCCATGGAACCATAGGTGGTGTATTAAAACTGAATGGGCCGATACGCCCCGAGTATCTTCAGTTTCATTCCTTTACGTTGTTTTTAATCATCAAAATGAAACCCAACAACAACTAAGTGATGCAGCAAAACTCCAAACAGAACACGTTTTTATACGACAAACAGAAAACAGTGAATTCCTTGAAAACGATGGAGGGTGTCTTTAATTATCAGCAGCTGGCTGGCTGCTCAGTCAGAACCCACAGAGGGAACAACAGAACCAGAACCTGGTGAGGGGCTTGCATGAAAACAATCTGGATGGATTTCACATCTGCTGAGTTATTGAGACGAACGACACGGTTTGGATCATTCTGGAACGTTTCCTGAAGCGGTGCGAGTCTGGATCCACGAAACAAGAAGAACTTGTCTCGGTTCTGTGACTGGTGTCGATGTCTGAGCTGAGGCTGACATCCTAATCTTCCTGCATTAAAAACTAAGATGTTCCTCTCTTCTTTACTTCTTTACAACCCATTCTGACCCTCTTCACAAAAAGATTGGACACCCCTGACAAGATGTTATGATCCACAGTGTCAAAAGCTTTAGACAGGTCTAAGAAAAGTGCAGCACAATAATCCTTAGCATCCAATGCTTCAACAACGTCATTAAGAACCTTCAGAGAAGCAGTTGTTGTGCTGTGTTTTTTCCTGAAACCAGATTGATGGAGAGGTAAGATGTTAAATGAGTCCAGATAATTTTTGATCTGAGAGTTTATCAGTTTTTCTAGAACCTTGGCTAAGATGCAGAGTTTAGAGATCAGTCGATAGTTGTTTAATGAGGTGGGGTCACCTCCCTTCAGCAAAGGAAGAACAAAGGCTGTTTTCCAAACATCTGGAGTTTTGTCTTATGGACAGATTAAAGATGTGGGTCACATGGCTGCAAACAAATGAGACCAGAATGATCGATGTCCACGAGCCCACACTGACGGCTCGCAGCAGGTCTGAGGACAACCTGTAAAGTTTGCAGGAGAACTTCTGTCTATGGGCCACTCCATCCTTAAGAAAAAGGCAGAACTCCAGACTCCAGAGAGCTTCAGCGGGAAGTCTCTGGGGAACAAGCAGCTGCTTCTTAAAAACCAGGAAAGTGAAGTGATGAAGCTGCGGCTCCGTTTGCTCTTAGATCCTGTTAGCGTGCTGGATCACAGCTCTGGCGTTCCAACAAGCAGCAGCCTCTCCACCAACGTTTGGCAGCTGGAGGTGTTAAACCCAGGTCGAGTGTGTGGACGCTGCGAGCTGAAGGAAGACAAAGGAACTCTTGAACATGCTGGGTGCCGTTCACTTGGTTGTTGCAGTTGGAGCCAGAAGAACTGGACCGGTCCTCCGGCAGGACTCAGAGTCATGAGGAGGATCAGAGTGCTGGAGAGCTTCAGATCGGCTGTTCTGCACAGATTTCTGGATGTGCTCACAAAACAGTGTTGGAAAGTTAACCAGTGAAGCAGCTAAACAAAGACCTGCCTCTGCGGACCAGTTCAGTCCAGCCAAAACCAGCGTCTCAGAGTCAGAGAGTCTTTATTGTCATTTGCACCGCATGTGGTACATGTGATGAAAACGAGATTATGTACACAGGGTCCCAGTTACATCCAACAACAAATGCAAGAGAAAAACAGTAATAACATCTAGAATTAACTAAGAGAAACATCAACTAGTAATACACTAAGCCCTAATGTAGTGGAAAAACATCATTATAAACAGCAGCACGAACATGAGTCTGTATGAGCAGATGGTCACAGATGAACACAGCAACAAGAAAACAGATCAGCATCAGCATGATGTGATATTTTGCAGTGTTTATTCTTATTATTTATTTATTCATGAGTCTAACAGCCTCAGGGTAGAAGCTGTTCCTCAGTCTAGTGGTTCTACATTTGATGCTCCTCAACCTCCGTCCTGAGGGGAGTGGGGCAAAGAGTGAGTGTGCTGGGTGAGTGAGGTCTTTCATGATGCAGGTGGCTCTTTTCCTGCATCTGGAGGTGTAAATGTCTGTGATGGTGGGGAGACTGACTCCAACATCTTCTGTGCAGCCTTCACCACTCTCTGCAGAGCTTTCCTCTCTGCAACTGTGCAGCCTCCATGCCACACGTTGATGCTGGAGCACAGGACGCTCTCCACTGCACACCTGTAGAAGGAGGTGAGGACTGGGCTGCTCAGACCAGCTCGTCTCAGCCGTCTGAGGAAGTAGAGTCTCTGATGACCTTTCTTGATCAGGCTGGTGGTGTTGTTGCTCCAGCTGAGGTTATCATTCAAGTGTACACCCAAGTACTTGTAGCTGGAGACCACCTCCACCGCAGATCCACCTATGTTCAGTGGGGTGTGGGTGTGTTTGTTCCTTCTGAAGTCCACAATCATCTCCTTTGTCTTCTTCACATTCATGTGAAGGTTATTCTCTTTGCACCAGCTCTCCAGGTGTTCCACCTCCTGTCTGTAGCTGGACTCATCATTGTTTGTGATGCATCCCACCACCGCTGTATCATCTGCAAACTTAACAATATGACAGCCTGGAAGTGTGGCTGTACAATCATATGTGAGCAGAGTGAACAGAAGAGGGCTCAGCACACATCCTTGAGGAGAGCCAGTGCTGAGGGTAATGGTGGAGGAGGAGAAGTTGTGGATCTTCACGGACTGTGGTCTGTTTGTTAAGAAGTTTTAAGAAGAGTCTCACACTCAAACATCAACACTCACTGAAATGGAAATGACTCGTTTATTTTCCTTTTATCACACTGTTCTCATGTAACCATGTGTAGACCAGGACCACCAGGTGTAAATGGTAAATGGAGCTTACTTATATAGCGCTTTCCAGCCCCCTATGAGGGGCCCCAAAGCGCTTCACAGTATCAGCCATCCACCCATTCATACACACATTCATACACCGGTAGCGGTAGACTGCCATGCAAGGCGCTGCCTGTCCAACCGGGAGCAACTCGGGGTTAAGTGTCTTGCCCAGGGACACAACGAGGTATGCAGTGACCGGGGATCGAACCCCGGACCTTCCGGTCTAGAGCCGGCTGCCCTGCCTCAACACCATCTCAGCCAAGATGTATAGACCAAGACCACCATGTGTAGACCAGGACCATGATGTGTAGACCAGGGAGGGCCATGACTTGCTGATTGTACAGGTTTTCTTTTACACCTGATTTTAATAAATGAGCAATTAAGAGGCTTTGGCAGAACTAGAAGACACACTGAAGAGCAGTGAACAACTAAAACATGCAGGTGAACCAGGACTGGATGTAGGCCTTCAGGTGAACCAGGACTGGATGTAGACCCTCATTCATCAAACCATTTCTTGCACATATCCATCAGTAATGACTAGGGTTGGGCATCAAGAATCGAGAATTGTTCGGAACATGGACTAACTGTCCGGTTTTCCCGGAATTGTTCAAAATATAAATTTTTGATTCCTATTTTCGATGCTAGTAGCCGCCAACGTCGAAGAAGAATTTGCCGCTGAAAACCAACGAAGAAGAATCGTGGCTTAACTTTAATAAAATGACCAGTCAGCTCAATGCAGCACTTGCAATAATTTTCTAACATGCAAAGGAGGGTGGAGAAGTAAAATAGTGGCCCGTCTTGACGGCGCTTTGTCCGTGTCCGACCAGAAGTATGGTCCGTCTTCAAAACGCTCCGCCGGACTTTTCCCTGCCTCCTTGTCCGGCTCTATCAGGAAAATAAAACTGTATAAACTACGTCTCTTACCAACATTAAGACAGCTAACAAGTTATATTCCACAAAATCAAGAGTTTTGAGAATCACCTAAACTTTCTTCACTATGACAGACTGGAGCAATGCCTTCAATACTGCAGACTCCAATCAGTCAATCCATCTCCAACATCATGCTACCATCAAAGAACAAGATTTAAAGACACCTAAACTCTTCTTCTTTAGGAAAAGACTCATCCTTGACCCAGAGAACCGCCCCAGTTGTGCTCATAATGAAGGTCACGACCTGAAGATACCAATAGAACCAAATCATTCGCAAAAAGCTGAGGTTCCAAACCAGAGATTCTGTCCATGAACACCGCAAACAGGATCAGAGATCAGGAGCAGCCATGATGGAGTCTAACCTGCAGCCAGAACAACCTCAACCTTGTTCCGAAGATCTAAATACAGTTCTGCTGTTGGTTCTAGCCCAGACAGGCCTTACAGTTATCCAGACACTTGCCTCAGGGAACACAGAAACCTTCTCCAGATCCACAAAGCACCTGGACTTAGCCTGGTTAAAACCAGACCCTTGTCCTTCACTTCACTTTGTACTAGGGTCGGGGATTTCTCCCATAGACAACGATTTCTCCGGTGGATTTTTGACCGGACCAATCAGAGAACAGAAGGCGGAGTTTTGAACGACGTCGACTGACGTCGTCAGTTAAAATGGCTGCCGCCACGAAGGAATTTTCATGAAAACAAGGTAAAAAACTATTATTTCTTTGCTGAGAAAAAATATTTCTTAGCTGACGTTATATCAGAAGTGTTCCTGAGCTTAACAGTTCCTAAATCAATTCACGAAATGGTCAAATCTGCTGGATTTAAATTGTTTCGGTTTGACATTTTCCAAACAGCCTCGGGTGCGCTACGAAAATAAATTATAAAAAATCGAATTTTATCTCAAATGTTTCATCCAGGCCAACAGTCAGTAAATTAGAGCCATATAATTACACACTGGTAGCAGAAAAAATATCCACCGAGTGGTTTCTGAGCTATTTATCTGAATAGCCTGGACCTCGCCAGGCTAAACTAACAAAACTCCGCCTTCTGTTCTCTGATTGGTCCGGTCAAAAATCTACCGGAGAAATCGTTGTCTATGGGAGAAGTCCCAGACCCTAGTATGAAGCGAAGTGAAGGACAAGGGTCTGGTTTTAACCAGGCTAACCTGGACTGGGATCCTCTCAGCAACTAAAGAGATTCTGGTCCATGACCTGGATGATGTCACACTGCTCCTTCAAGATCCAGGGTTCAACAGATGAACACCCTAAAGTATGATTTCCAGGGGATGCTGAGAAGACCATGCTCTCCCATCCCTCTTTGTAAAAACGTGGCCCTTCACACCAGTCCACCAATCACAGTGGCAACACTGGACAGGCATATCAACCAGCCAAACCCACAAGGTCCAGAACCTTCAGGATCTCAGGGAACTCTCCCTCACTGCTGCCCTGCAGACAGGGAGGTTCTTAAACCACCTCTGGGAACTTTTGTAAAGGTCATGACCTTCACAGAGTCCTTAACTTTGTGTGCTCAAAAACAAAAAAACAACAACAAAAAAGGGGACCAGAAGAAGGAGTTCCTCAAAATGTTCCTTCTACTCTGACAAAATTCTAAGTCTGGACCAGCGGTCTCCACTCAAAGAAGCAATGAGCACTTTTATGGTCCAGCTAAAGGAGTGGGGTGGAGTTTGCATGTTCTCTCTGTGCATGTGTGGCTTTTCTCCAGTTTCCTCCCACAGACCAAAAACATGCATGTTAGACTGATGGAAACTCTACATTGTCCCTGTGATGGACTGGACCTGTCCAGGGTGTCCCCCACCTCTAGCACAGTGACTGCTGGACATGGGCACCAGTGACCCACGTGATCCAAAAACAAAAGAAGCGGGTAAAGATGATGAACGGACAATTTTATTCATGTTTTATTGAGTTTTTAACTTTCACCATCATTCATTCAACCTTTATTTAGTCAGGTAAATCTTATTGAGCCTCATGGCTCATTTACGAAAGCGACCTGCTAAAACTAAAGAACAATGAACAGCAATGGTAAAATTTCCTTAAACAATAAACAATAAACAATAGAAAACAAAAGAGAGAGAAAAAAAGAAGAAATACATTTTTTTATTTTTTATTTTTTTAAACAAGTATCAAAAAACTAGCAAAACATTATAAGGTAGACATATAAAATCAAAGACAGGAACAAATCTGCATTGGTTTTTGCCAGGATTCATACAGATTCTGAAAATCATTTAGAGAAGTCAAGGTCGAGATCTTCAGATCTTTTTGTAAGATATTCCATGAAGCAGGAGCGGAGTAGGAGAAGGCCCTTTTTCCAAGTTCAGTCCTCACTGACGGAACACTGCAGGTAATCATGTCCTGAGAGCGCACGCTGTAGCTGCACTCACACAGAGACATGTAGGAGGAGATGTATGAGGGCAGCAGACCAAGAAGTGATTTAAAGATGAAAATGTACCAGTGGAAGAGTCTGTGTGAAGTTAATGATGTCCAGTTAACCAGTGAATACAGGGTGCAGTGGTGGGTACGATAATCACAACCAGTTATGAATCTTAGTGCACCATGATAGACCACATCCAACATCTGCAGGATGCACCATGATAGACAACATCCAACATCTGCAGGATGCACCATGATAGACAACATCCAACATCTGCAGGTGCTTGTAGGAGCATTCATGTAGAGAATGTCACCGTAATCAATGGAGGGAAGGAAAGTCACAGATACAAGGTGTTTCCTAACATTCAGTGTTAGACATGATCTGTTTCTGAAAAAGAAACCCAGTTTAACTTTCAGTTTCTTCACTAGGTTTTCCACGTGGAGTTTAAAAGAGAGATGTGAATCGACCAGGATACCCAAATATTTATAGGAATCAACAAACTCAATAGGGACACCATTTGGAGCCAAGATGGTGTAGTGGCAGGGCTTTTGACTTGGAACCCGAAGGACGCGGGTTCGCGTCCCGGCCACTACACACCTTGGGGTGTCTATGAGTGCACACCTAATTCTCCAGCTCCCCGGGCGCTTTCTGGCTGCTCACTGCACCACCTGGTGGTGGTTGGGTTAAATGCAGAGACGAATTTCGTCTGTGTATGGGAAACATACACAGATGACAGACAAAGACATTATTATTATTATTTGAGGATAAAATCAGACCATCATATGTTAGTTTGAACATATGACATGCAAAAACAGGAACAACCTCTCAGAGATTGTCAGGGTGTGAAGCAAAACTTCCATCTGGACGCAGGGATCTGCAGCCCAGATGTTGGAGGAACAGAGGAACAACTCGTTCATCCGTGCAGTGATCAGTCTTTTCAACAAACTCTGATGATTTATGTTATTTTAATGTCAAATTGCCCCGTGGAGATAATAAAGACTCTTGAACTTGAACTAAACTTTAAAATGAAACCTAAACCCATGAAATTAAACCTTATTTCAGACACACAGTTATCAAAGTTTACCTTTACTGTTTTAAAATCTATGAGAAATACCAAGAAGAAGAGAACAGGATTTAAAAAAACACACAAGATTTAGATAAAAGTAAAAACTTTGTGAGATTTTGAAGGAAGTGTGAAGGTCTGAAGCAGGAAGCTGAACCTCGCTCTCTCCATTGTGGTTCTGTTGCTCCTCACTTGGACCTCCATCGTCAGATTCATTAGATTTAGTCGTTTCTGCTGCATCAAATAATTTATTTCCTCCGAGGAAACTCGAACGACTCGTCTATAATCAGCAGAACATCTTTCCAAATTAAAACACGCTACAGAACAAGGTTTGCTCTTCTTCGTCTTATTGCTGCGCGTGGGACTTGACGACAGATCAGTGGAAACATTCATTTGGAGCTGGTTCTGTTTGTGTACCGGCTCCTGGCAGCAGAACCAGGCAGAGGCATTTGGACCGCGCTGGTGTTCTTTTAGATAATCAGTTCATCTCTCCTCGCCGCAGCAGAAACATGTTGGTGTGGAAGTGCAGCAGACTTTAGAAGATGACCTCTGCTCCTCCCTGAGACCCCCCACCCCCACACCTAAACTGATGAGGTGAAATACATCAAAAATATACGAGAAGGAAAGATTCACATGAAGGGAAGGCATTTATAAAAACTGAGAGAAGCAGAAAAAAACAAAAATAAATATATATACATATATATATAAAATCCTCTGTGGATTGAATATCTCTGAAAGGAGGAGCAGCTAGATTACCCTGCTGGAGCAGGAGGAGGCTGGGGCATCAAACAGATCCTGCACTCAGAGGAAACCCTGTGATCGTATAAAGGAGCAGAAGAAATCTGCACATTTCTCCTAAATTAAACTACAAACAACAAATAACTTAGACCAGCATTCTGAGGAGAAATGCATATCGCCCGCCGCCTCGCGAGTTAAAGTTTGACACTGATCTCATGTGAGGCCCGGATCTGACCGGACTGCGACAGACCTGACAGAAAACCGGTGAAGCTTCTGTTGCAGACAGTTTGGGACAGACGCACCAACAGATTTTATTTCCCAACGTTTGGAAAACGTTACTCTGGCGCCCGGCCCACATCGGACCACCGTAGACACCCTCAGCTCAGTAGCCCATTTCATAAGTCAAAAATCCCCGCAATTGCTGCACAGACCAGTCCGGCTTTAATCCTCCCCGGGTCATTCATAAGACCACAGTTGAAGGCGGGCAGGTCCCGCTCACATAAACGTGTTCATAAATGAAGCCGCAGCGCGAATCCAAAAGAGGCGTGGAGCAGAGCTCAGCTGAGCTGAACTGGACCGCGACGTATTTATTGTGGGACAGACGTCAGACGTTTACAAGTTGTCGTTTCGTGTCATTTTTAATATTTCCTCAGTAATAAATCTACTGTCTCCCTCCAGCGCGCGCGCACACACAGCTGCTCCGCTGCAGAGAGAGAGAGAGAGAGAGAGAGAGAGAGAGAGAGAGAGAGAGAGAGAGAGAGAGAGAGAGAGGAAAAAAGAGCGAAACTAACTTTTACAAGTTGCTGTTTCGTGTCATTTTTAATATTCCCTTGTTAATAAATCTGCTTGTTGATTAATCCTGCGGTCGCTCACTGATATCATCATATTCTGAGCGCGGATCCGCGGGTTGCATTCACAAGTGGGTCTGTCCGGCTCGGGTCCGGATCTGATACTACCTCTGCTCGCGGATCAGGGGCGCATCAGAGGCGAGTAAAATTTATCCGCCTTTGTGTTTTTTTCTGAATGCTCGTTGGAGGACTGAACACGCATCAGGCCCGGACTGAGCTGTCTTATGAAAGGGGCTAGTGTAGGCATTCTGCTCGAGGCCTAAGACTCAGGTGCTTTCTTCTTGTTAAAATTGAGTCTTTCCTTCCCACTGTCACTTCTGTGCAGCTCAGGATGGAGCAGTGTGGTTGCATGAAGATTCATCTACAGGTAGTCCTCGACTTACGACGGCCTCGACTTGTGACGTTTCGCGGTTACGAACGCCCTCCCATTGAAAAGCATTGTTTCGAGTTACACAGTTTATGCGCCTTTACACAAAAAAATACTGTACTGAAACTCAGCGGAGGCGGAAATTCACAGAAGGGAGGGGGGAGAGTGTACCTTAGCGGCCATGACAATGGAAATTTACAGGAGACCTCATTGTTTACAGGCAGACCGGAGGCAGAGGAGGTTAGGAGGGGCTAACATGCTAACAGACCTTACTGTAAAACTCTGGACCGCACGTGGAAAATTACAGGAGACCTTTGTTTGGACCGGAGGTTTACGAGGCAGAGAGGCTACAGCTGAGCAACGAGCTAACATGCTAACAGACGGATGAAGACTCCATCAGCTCCCAGTAGGAAAATAACTATTTTTTCCCCTTCATTATGGCTCCAAATGTATGTGTTTTTTTATAATTATGTAGGGTACAGTGTTAGGATAGGCTAAGTGCTTGGTAAAATACAGTATTGTACGTATAAGGTGCAGTTTGGACATTGTTTCCGACTTACGACGAAATTCGAGTTACAACGCAGCGTAGGAACGGATCTCCGTCGTAAGTCGGGGACGACCTGCATTGACTTTCACTGACAGTTAACTACCAGCTGTTCTCCAGCGTTCGGTACTGAACTGGACTCTGACTGGAATAAACTTGTTTTTTGTTGAGCAGTGCAGCCTTGTTGAGGTCAAAGATGGATCAGAACGTAGATCGGACTGGGCAGGGCCCTCTGGGAACCAGATGGACACACAGGGAAATACATGTTTCACACTTTGAGCCCAACATGCTGCCACTGAACGCAGCTGGTGCTCACTACAACGACAGAAACTAAACTGAGGGGTCCAAGAAGGGCTCCAGATGCCAACGGCTCTGCCACAAACCTGACCCAACACTTGCCTCACCAGGTTTTCTATTATGGTTTCAGATTCTGGGACTCGGGGGAACGGAGAGGCAGTACACACATGTTGAGGCAGTTTGGAAACATCCTCATGAACAAGAGGTGGAGCCCCCGACACACCGAAGACCTTCATGCACA
>JBBPBX010067440.1:0-13570 GCA_038048925.1 Garcialebias charrua | reverse complement strand
TATATATATATATATATAATATAGGTGTGTGTGTGTGTGCGTTTATTTACATATATATAATCTAGGTGTGTGTGTGTTCATAAATGAACCCTAATGTTTGTATACTGTACTTTTACTTTCAGATGGGCTTGATGAGAGTGTGGAGCTGCTCAACACCACCAGTCACATGCAGCATGACTGTTGGAATGTGGATTGACATAATGTCAGAACAAACCAACGACCTTATTCTATGGTTGCCCCGTGAAACAATTAAAGCAACATGTTTTGCAGAAAGCTAAAAACTTGGACTCCAGAAGTGAATCATACATGCAAATAACACTGTGAAATATTTATTGGCTGTTTCTCCCTCTGGAATAATCATGTTTATTTCAGATGCTTATGGTGGTAAATGCAGTGACAGGTATATAACACAGAACTCTGGGTTTCTGGACTATCTGCGTGCTGGAGATGAGGTGATGGGTGATCGTGGTTTCACAGTGAGGGACCTGCTGCAAGAGTGTGGTGTGTCAATTTAATCATTCCAGCATTCACACGCAAAGGATGCCAGCTTATTTCAAGTGAGAAGGCATTAAATGTAAACATTTTTCTCAAACATGTACAGTACTGGTGTACTTGCTGTAAACGTAACACAACATGTTTTTTTAAGGATGCAATGTTAACTATATTACATTAGAAAAGTATTTGCTAAAATGATTCATTTGTTATGTACAATAGTTGACTGTTAACCTTCTTACAAGGTTAGTTTTTTGTGTGCACTATATCAGTTAATTTTGGATTAAACTACTGTTTCTATCTAAATGTCACTTTTTTCATTATCAGGTTTTTAAAGATCGTTTCCTGTCTATTTCATTATTTGTTTTCGTTTATTGTATTTTTTAGAGATCCAGGTATTTTGGGCAGAGATGAATTTTCTTTGCAATAAACTACTGTTTCTATCTAAATGTCACTTTTTTCATTATCAAGTTTTTAAAGATCGTTTCCTGTCTATTTCATTATTTGTTTTCATTTACTGTATTTTATTAAAAGTTCTCAAGGTGCTTCATTTGTGAATCAGTAAAGTCTTTGTCAAAAGAAATGTCAAGCTCCAGGTGCTTCAGTTGGTGTCCAGATAACCATCTTTCAGCTCTCTTAACATAACAGGACCAACCTTGTTACTGTGAAGTTACTGATAAGCTTCAGAGCTTTTCAGGTTGCTCATCGCTTCGCCATCTGAAGCAACTGTCAACAAAGTAGCTAAGTATGCTAGTAGCTAAACATGCTAGTGTACGTTATTTTCGGCCACTTCTTCAAGTCGTCCTCCCACCCCTCAATAGCTGTAGGTGTAAAACAATATCTCCACATTTGAGTTGTGATCGTTTGTGTTCCCACATATTTTATGACCTAAAACCTCTGATGAAAACCGGTTAGCGCGTTGCTAGCATGTAAAAAAAGTGCCGGTTCTAACTTTCGGCGGAAGTCGTACACATAATTTGCGCAAGGAATCATGGGGGCTAGGAATAAGGTGGATGGTCCTCTTTCTTTTGGAAATAAGTATTGATTACAGCCATTTCCATTCTCTTGGCAAAATCCACACCATCTGTCCTTCCTGGTTTCTTTCCTTGACACCAAACCTACCCATCACTTCCTCATCCCCTCTGTTTCCTTCACCAACATGTCCATTCAGGTCTGCTCCAATCACCACTCTTTCCTCCCTGGGAATACTCTCTATCACTTCATCCAAATCTTTCCAAAATGTATCTTTCTCCTCCCCATCACATCCAACCTGTGGAGCATAACCACTGACTATGTTTAGCATCAGACCTTCTACTTCTACCTTCAGACACATCACCCTATCTGACACTCTCTTCACCTCTACTACATTCTTTGCCAGCTCCTCCTTCAGGACCACCCCTACTCCATTTCTCTTTCTATCCACACCATGGTAAAACAGTTTGAACCCTGCTCCAATGCTGCAAGCCTTGCTGCCCTTCCACTTGGTCTCTTGGACACATAAAACATCTACCTTTCTTCTCTGCATCATGTCAGCCAGCTCTCTACCTTTGCCTGTCATTGTCCCCACATTTAGAGTTGCAACCCTCAGTCCTACATTCTTCACTTTCCTCTTCTCCCTCTGTCTCCTGACACGTTTCCTTCCTCTGGGTATTCGACTAACAGTAGCACAATTTCCTCCGGCACTCTGTTTGTCAACAGCACCGGTGGCGGTCGTTGTTAACCCGGAACTCGACCGATCCGGTATGGTTTCACTTTGATGAACTCGCATTATGGTTTTGGCAAAAGTGTTTTACATCGGATGCCCTTCCTGACACAACCCTCACCATTTACCCGGGCTTGGGACCGGCACAAGAGATACACTGGCTTGTGCTCCCTAGTGGCTGGTTTATGCACGGTTATCATTAAGTTTAAGTTAAACTTATTAAGTTATCATCTTGCACAGTTGATGATAACTTAAAAGTTATTTGCTATTTTACGCTGGGTAACACCATTCTGGTATTGCTGCACTATCTTTCTGCACAACAATGGTGGAATTAGTGATCCTCTTACCATCTTGGCTTCTGAGAGACACGGACACTCTGAGAAGCTCTTTTTATACCCAATCATGTTGTCAATTGACCTAAGTAGTGTTAATTGGTCTTCCAGCTGTTCGTTATATGTTCAATTTCCTTTTTCTAGCCACTTATTGCTACTTGTCCCAACTTTTTTGGGATTTGTTGACACTGTGAAATTTTGAATCAACATATTTATCCTTTAAAATGTTACTTACATTTACTCAGATTAAACTTTTGATCTGTCTGGGCGGCCGTGGTGTAGTGGTAATGGCAGTCGTCTCCCGATCGGAAAGTTGGCGGTTCGACTCCCGGGACCCGCACCATGTGTCGTTGTGTCCTTGGGCAAGACACTTAACCCTGAGTTGCTCCCGGTAGGACTGGAAAGCACCTTGCATGGTAGTCTGCCGCCACCGGTTTATGAATGTGTGTAGCATTCAATATATGTGTAGCACTTTGAGATTTTCAGTAATGAAAAGTGCGTTATAAATTGAATTAATTATTATTATTATTATTATTATTATCTATGTTCTATTACGAATAAAATATTGACATTTGCTATCTCCACATCATTGCATTCAGTTTTTATTCACAATTTGTTTAGTGTCCCAACTTTTTTGGAATCCGGTTAGTAGCAATGGACCAAGCCCCACCCAGAAACGCCCCCTAAACTCCAACATGGTTGCGTGTCTCACAAGCAAAGCCTCGCGGAGCGTAGTTTCAATGGAAACATGGCGTCGACTGACTCTCTGCAAAGTATTTCTGAGTCGATTAGTGCATAATTTCTGCCTGATTTCAACAAAATATCAGCTACGACAACAGACAGGGGAACCAACAAGTTCATGTCATCTTTTTTGGACGACATCAAGTTGTCTGAGACACGCAATGCCTCCAACAGTGTGCATGTCACAGCTAAATGCTACCGGTCGATGAGGAAAACAGCAGATCCTCACACCCTCAGCTTTAATATAGCTGTGGACAAGATCACTGATGCCTATTGTTCTTGCAAGGTTGGGTAAGTCAGGCATTCATGGTTTTGAGGGTTACGTTTGAAATCAGTGATTTCTGTTGTTGGCAAATGTTTGAGTGTGGCTAAGTCTGATACGCTGTACTCGGTGCTAGCGTGGCTAACACGATTACAGTTTAGTGATAAGCCTTTTCAGGTAGAATGAAATCTTTAATGTATGTTAGATACGGTACACATTGCATATTGATCTCCTCAGCTAACGTAAGACTGTGTAACAGACAGGCTTCAAGGTGTAGAAGTTGTATCGGTATTGGTAAATGCGGTCATGCACAAGCTCACAATGTAAATTAGCATGTCTAAAAAAGCAAAGTCTGGTCCTCTGGACATTCCTCTGGTCCAGAGGACCAGACTTAGCTTTTTTAGATTTTTCTACCTGGATTATTGAGCATGCATCAGGGTAAATTAGCATGTGTTTAATACTACTGTAGCTTTTGTTTGTGAGACGTCATGTCCCTGGTAGCTGCGCTGTGACGTGAAATGGGCATTAAACGCGGCCCTGTGGGCGGAGCTTGGTAAGGTCCATAAGTGGCTGGAAAAAGGAAATTGAGCATATAACAAACAACTGGAAGACCAATTTACACTAATTAGTTCAATTAACAACATGATTGGGTATAAAAAGAGCTTCTCAGAGTGTCAGTGTCTCTCAGAAGCCAAGATGGTAAGAGGATCACCAATTCCACCATTGTTGCGCAGAAAGATAGTGCAGCAATACCAGAATGGTGTTACCCAGCGTAAAATAGCAAAGACTTTTAAGTTATCATCATCAACCGTGCATAACATCATCAAAAGATTCAGAGAATCTGGAACAATGGCTGTGCGTAAGGGTCAAGGCCGTAAAACTCTACTGGATGCTCGTGATCTCCGGGCCCTTAAACGTCACTGCACCTCAAACAGGAATGCCACTGTCAAGGAAATAACAGAAAGGGCTCAGGAATACTTCCAGAAAGCATTGTCAGTGAACACAATCCACCGTGCCATCCGCCGTTGCCAGCTGAAACTCCATCCATCCATCCATTGTCTTCCGCTTCTCCGGGATCGGGTTGCGGGGTTAGCAGCCTAAGTAAGGAGGCCCAGACTTCCCTCTCCCCAGCCACTTGGAGCAGCTCTTCCGGGGGAATCCCAAGGTGTTCCCAGGCCAGCCGAGAAACATAGTCCCTCCAGCGTGTCCTGGGTCTTCCTCTGGGTCTCCTCCCGGTGGGACATGCCCGGAACACCTCACCAGGGAGGCGTCCAGGAGGCATCCTAACCAGATGCCCGAGCCACCTCAACTGGCTCCTCTCGATGTGGAGAAGCAGCGGCTCTACTCCGAGTCCCTCCCGGATGACTGAGCTTCTCACCCTATCTCTAAGGGAGAGTCCAGACACCCTGCGGAGAAAACTCATTTCAGCCGCTTGTATCCGAGATCTCGTTCTTTCGGTCACAACCCAAAGCTCATGACCATAGATGAGGGTGGGAACGTAGATCGATCGGTAAATTGAGAGCTTTGCCTTTTGACTCAGCTCTCTCTTCACCACGACAGACCGGTACAGCGCCCGCTTCACTGCGGACGCTGCACCTATCCGCCTATCGATCTCACGCTCCAGTTTTCCCTCATTCGTGAACAAGACCCGAGATACTTAAACTCCTCCACTTGGGGCAGGACCTCCTCCCCGACCCGGAGAGGGCATGCTACCCTTTTCCGGCTCAAGACCATGGCCTCGGATTTGGAGGAACTGATCCTCATCCCGGCCGCATCACACTCGGCTGCAAACCGCTCCAGTGAAAGCTGTAGATCACGACCTGATGAAGCCAATAGGACCACATCATCTGCAAAAAACAGAGAAGTGATTCTAAGGCCACCAAAACGGATCCCCTCAACACCTTGGCTGCGCCTAGAAATTCTGTCCATAAAAGTTATGAACAGAATCTGTGACAAAGGGCAACCTTGGCGGAGTCCAACTCTCACCGGAAACGAGCCTGACTTACTGCCGGCAATGCAGACCAAGCTCTGACACCTGTCGTACAGGGACCTAACAGCCCGTATCAAAGGGCCTGGTACCCCATACTCCCGGAGTACCCCCCACAGAACCCCCCGAGGGACGCGGTCGAATGCCTTCTCCAAGTCCACAAAGCACATGTAAACTGGTTGGGCAAACTCCCACGCACCCTCCAGGACCCTGCTGAGGGTGTAGAGCTGGTCCAGTGTTCCACGACCAGGACGAAAACCACACTGCTCCTCCTGAATCCGAGGTTCGACTATCCGACGGACCCTCCTCTCCAGAACCCCTGAATAGACCTTACCAGGGAGGCTTAAGAGTGTGATCCCCCTATAGTTGGAACACACCCTACGGTCCCCCTTTTTGAATAGGGGAACCACCACCCCAGTCTGCCAATCCAAGGGAACTGCCCCCGATGTCCACGCGATATTGCAGAGTCACGTAAGCCAACACAACCCTACAACATCCAGAGCCCTAAGGAACTCCGGGCGAATCTCATCCACCCCTGGAGCCTTGCCACCGCAGAGCTTTTTAACCACCTCGGTGACCTCAGCACCAGAGATTGGAGAGCCCGACCCAAAGTCCCCAGGCTCCGCTTCCTCAGTGGAAGACGTGCCAGTAGGATTGAGGAGGTCTTCGAAGTACTCCGCCCACCGACTCACAACATCCCGAGTTGAGGTCAGCAGCACGCCACCCCCACCATAAATGGTGTTGGTCACGTACCTCTTTCCCCCCCTGAGACGCCGGATGGTGGACCAGAATCGCCTCGAAGCCGTACGGAAGTCATTCTCCATGGCCTCTCCGAACTCCTCCCACGCCCGAGTTTTTGCCTCAGCAACCACCCGAGCCGCATGCCGCTTGGACTGCCGGTACCTATCAGCTGCTTCCGGGGTCCCACAAGCCAAAAAGGCCCAATAGGACTCCTTCTTCAGCCTGACAGCATCCCTCACTGCCGGTGTCCACCACCGGGTTCGAGGGTTGCCACCTCGACAGGCACCAACAACCTTGCGGCCACAGCTCCGATAAGCTGCCTCGACAATAGAGGCGCGGAACACGGCCCACTCGGACTCCATGTCCCCCGCCTCCCTCGGAACGTGTTCAAAGCTCTCCCGGAGGTGGGAGTTAAAGCTCCGTCTTACGGGAGACTCTGCCAGACGTTCCCAGCAGACCCTCACAATACGTTTGGGTCTGCCAGGTCTGACCGGCATCCTCCCCCACCATCGGAGCCAACTCACCACCAGGTAGTGGTCAGTTGACAGCTCCGCCCCTCTCTTCACCCGAGTGTCCAAGACATGCGGCCGCAGATCAGATGAGACGACAACAAAGTCGATCATCGAACTGCGACCTAGGGTGTCCTGGTGCCAAGAGCACATATGGACACCCTTATGCTTGAACATGGTGTTCGTTATGGACAATCCATGACGAGCACAGAAGTCCAATAACAGAACACCACTCTGGTTCAGATCAGGGGGGCCGTTCCTCCCAACCACACCCCTCCAGGTCTCACTGTCATTGCCCACGTGAGCGTTGAAGTCCCCCAGTAGAACAAGGGAGTCCCCAGGAGGCGCACTCTCCAATACCCCCTCCAAGGACTCCAAAAAGGGTGGGTAGTCTGAGCTGCCGTTTGGTGCATAGGCACAAACAACAGTCAGAGCCCGTCCCCCCACACGTAGGCGAAGGGAGGCTACCCTCTCGTTCACCGGGGTGAACCCCAACGTACAGGCACCAAGATGGGGGGCAACCAGTATGCCCACTCCTGCTCGGCGCCTCTCACCAGGGGCAACTCCAGAGTGGAAGAGTGTCCAACCCCTCTCAAGGAAACTGGTTCCAGAGCCAGAGCCATGCGTTGAGGTGAGTCCGACTATTTCTAGTCGGAACCTCTCAACCTCACACACTAGCTCAGGCTCCTTCCCCACCAGAGAGGTGACATTCCATGTCCCAATGGCCAGCTTCTGTAGCCGAGGATCAGACCGCCAGGGTCCCCGCCCTCGGCCACCACCCATCTCACATTGCACCCGACCCCTTTGGCCCCTCCCACAGGTGGTGAGCCCATGGGAAGGGGGACCCACGTCTCCTCTTCGGGCTGTGCCCGGCCGGGCTCCATGGGTAAAAGCCCGGCCACCAGGCGCTCGCCAGCGTGCCCCACCTCCGGGCCTGGCTCCAGAGTGGGGCCCCGGTGACCCGCGTCCGGGCGAGGGAAAACTTAGTCCATTTATTTTACTCATCATAAGGGGTTAAAAAAAAAAATCTGTAATTTAGTTATTCATTTGAAAACTTCTTGAGCAGACCCAAGTACTGAGTATTTATTTAAATAATTTAACCAAATCTAGAATTTAATGGAAGTAACACAGTTTTATTTAACATTTTAGAATTAAGGATGCAGTGTTGCAAGAGTATTCTGTCTTTATTTTAATTTACAGAATTAGACTGTTGTATTTTAGAACAGTGGGCCTGCTGTCATTCATCTGTGGAGGTTGTTGAGTGTGTGTTGAGTGTGTGAGACACAGACAGACGTCCTCCAGCTGAAGTCCTTTGGCTTGTTTTGGACTAAACACAGCAGCTCCTGGTTAAACCTGCTCACCTGGTGCACTGATTTTATCTGCTCCGTGGATGAACCTTTCAGCGTCGAACTGACCCAGGAACACGTTGATGTGTGTGGTTGTTTACGCCGAAGAGCAGTTGTGTTGAAACATGATCCATGGCTCATTGCAACTCGTTCCACGTGTAACGACGCCCACAAAACGGAGCTGGTTAACTGCACCGTGTTTGAGTGAACTGATGCCAAAGTGCACCGTCAATATTCATGTTCCCTTGGACAGCTACGGTATTTTAAGGTTGGATTTGTTTTAGATGCCATGGATTCACTCTTAAAAGGTCTTTTTTTTTAATTACCGGTAGCTTGATGCTACCCATCGAAACTTATCCCCCAAATCCATTAAATCACTCTGTAGATTACTACCAGCTCCTCAGGAACACTTAAAACAATTGAATAGACTTCTTTAGTGATCAAACCATTGGTAATCATGAGGCATTAGCCCCAACTTAACGTAAATGATTGTAAAGAACTACCGGTAAGCAGTTTCAATAAACAAACCAAAAATTATATTTCCGTTTGCCTTTCTGACTTTGGTAAGGTTTTTAGAAAGGGTTTTAAGTAACTTAGCTTGAATATCAGCTGAAGTTTTACCAAATGTAATCCTCACTTGGCTCAAGAAGACATGACATCAGCAAAAAATCAGAAGTCAAAGCTCAAAACGAAGAGTTAATCTGTTACTTTAAGCGGTTTTTATGCTAGTTGAGACAATTTGAACACATCATTTGATTTAGGCCCATCTGAATTTATGGCACCATTTGACTGTTGGGTAAATGGAAGGTAAAGTCATGACTGGACGCAGTATTGTGCACTTTGATTAAAAACCAACTTTTGCAGCCTTCCTGACAGAGTAGCAACAGTAGTCCCTCGTTTATCGCAGGGGATCCGTACCCTGACGCCCCACGACAAGTGAAAAACCGCAAAGTAGGAATAGTAGTACAAGTAGTAAGTAGTTTATTTTATTATTTATATATACATATAGTATATATTAGGGGTGTAACGGTATGCTAAAATCACATTTCGGTTCGGTTCAACTACAAGGAGGGCTCGGTTCGGTTTATTTTCGGTACAAAAAAAAAAGACAAAATAAAGACTAACAAAATGTTTATTTTGAAAATGTGCCAAAAATATGTTTGTATTGTATTGTAGTAATAAATAAAAGTGACCCATTTGGATGATATTTTAAATAAACAGCACTCTACAATAAATAAACTATATTAACAATAATAAAAATCTTAATAAATACAATAACAGTCAGAACCAGAACAATAAGCAGCAACAGACTGTTTACAATCTAACTAATCAAGTTTTTGTCCAGTAGCAGTAGTGTGGCTGTATTTGTCCTCATTACTCACAACCAGAGTTCAGTTCAGTCATCACACACTTCTTAGCTGCAGCAGGTGATCTCTGGTGGATTTCCCTGAAGTGGAAGAGACATGCTACCTCTGTAACTGGAAATACTGGAAATAAAAAAACAGAGGTAAAAAAAATAAGTTAATAAGATTATGATTTTAAATAATAATAAATTATAAATAATAATTATAATAAAAGAACAATACCTTATTGGAATCCCTGGCAAAAATCTTCAGAAGCTTCAATATATTCAAAATGGGAGACCGGGCATTCTGTATGGCTGCCTCCCGCCTATGGAACTCCCTCCCTGACTACCTGAGAGCTCCACAGTCACTGGTTGACTTTAAAAGCGGTTTAAAGACTTTTCTTTTTAAGCAAGCCTATTCTGCCTCCACATGATTTTATCTTTGATCTTGGTTGATAGTATTATTGATTTTACTTGATTTTATCACTTGTTTTAATTATTTATTTATTTATTTTTTAAGCAGGCCTATTCTGCCTCCACATGATTCTGTCTTTAATCTTAGTTGATATCATTATTGATTTTATTTGATTTTATCACTTGTTTTATTGTTGTAGCACTTTGAGATTTTTATTAATGAAAAGTGCGGTATAAATTGAATTTATTATTACCTCTTGAACGGTTGAATCTCCCACTCATCATCAGGGCAGGGCTTAAATCAGCTCCAGGACTTGTTCACAATCAGTTTGAGTTTTTTCATAAAGAGCTGAACTTTTTGACTGAAGTGTTGACGTGATGGATGTCTCATAGCAAGGATCAACTGCGCATAAAAAACATTCAGACTAGATTCAGATCTTTAAAAACTCATACAGTTTGTGTTATTGCTCTGGACCGCTCTGATTACCTGATAAAAGTTGTTTAAATGCAGCTGCTTTTAGCGGTGTTTCTGCAACAGCTGATGTTTCTGTTCACATTCCGATGACGTAGTTTCCAGCGCGCGCAGAGAGCTGCGTCACTCACGCAGCTGCTGCAGAGTCTTCATGAATGTCCACACAAGCTGCGTGTGCGCTCGTCTTTTAAACAAGAAAGCCATAACGTTCACAAACAGGAGACCGGAGCGAGCAGCTAATGGCTAATGCTGCGCGTGCGTCGCGATAATAGCTCCGTGCTGAAACGCGACCAGGAAATTTTGTTCCGCGGCGCATATATTAACGTTCAATGAGTGAAAAAATAACCGAAACGGTACGGAGGTGGACCGAACCGAACGTGCTGTACCGAAACGGTTCGGTAAACCCATTACAACCGTTACATGCCTAGTATATATATATTTATATATACAGTATATACATATATACATATATATTTATATATACAGTATATACATATATATTTATATATACAGTATATACATATATACATATATATTTATATATATAAAGGCATTTTAAACCCTTCCCACACTCTTGCAATACTCTAAACTATGTTTATAAACTAAACGCTCTAAAAGAGCACAGAATGTCATGATTTCAGCTCCCTGCCTCCGCTGCTCTTCACCACCTGCAAGCGCTCTTGGACACGCCCACTTCTCCGCTCTGCACGGAGAACAGCTGATCAGTTGCAGCAGGAAGTTTATCTTGCATTAAGGGCTGCACAAATGTGCAGGAGGTGCTAAACATTTTAAAACAATTTATTTGAAGGAAAAAAAATCTATGCCAATCATGCGGCTCATCCATCAATCAGCCAGTTGTGTGTCATGTCCAATCTTATTTTGAAAAACCGCAATTGAGCAAGTCCGCGATAAGCAAACCACGAAGTAGTGAGGGACTGCTGTACAGGATGTTTTCTGATCCATGTTTATTAATGCATATAGTTTCCATAAAGACTAAATGTTTAATGAAGAAAATAAATTCTCGAGAGTGTGGCACAGTGGCGTGGTTGGTTGACTTGCTTCCTCTCAGCGAACAGGTTGCCGATTTAAATCCCGGCCGGGATTTGTACTGAGCGGGACACATTTCTATCGGACAAGCAAGACCAAGAAAGCTTTTTTTGTCAGAAAACTCAAGTAGCTTTCTAGGGATACTAATTTAGTTTTTTTCTTGTAAAAGCTATATATATACAGGTATTCCCCGATTTACGAGCGAGATCCGTCACAAGGGGGCGCTCGTAAACCGGAAATCTCGTAATTTGGAACGGCCGCCATTTCTCTCGTAAACCCGGAAGTCCGCTCGTAAATTTCGCCAGCGCACCTAAAAACACTCTATTTTCATCTAAAAACTACTTTTGAGTGCATAAAAATGATCGGAAACGTGTGTTTATATGCTTAACTTGCTAACTGTAGTGAAAAAACACATGAAAACTCAGTATTTTTTTCGTTTTTTCCAAAAATTCAACCCGGAAGTCCGCTCGTAAATTTCGCCAGCGCACCTAAAAACACTCTATTTTCATCTAAAAACTACTTTTGAGTGCATAAAAATGATCGGAAACGTGTGTTTATATGCTTAACTTGCTAACTGTAGTGAAAAAACACATGAAAACTCAGTATTTTTTTCGTTTTTTCCAAAAATTCAACCCGGAAGTCCGCTCGTAAATTTCGCCAGCGCACCTAAAAACACTCTATTTTCATCTAAAAACTACTTTTGAGTGCATAAAAATGATCGGAAACGTGTGTTTATATGCTTAACTTGCTAACTGTAGTGAAAAAACACATGAAAACTCAGTATTTTTTTCGTTTTTTCCAAAAATTCGCAGCTCGTAAGTCTGGAACCTCGCAGATCAGAGCGCTCGTAATTCGGGGACTACCTGTATATATATGTATATATATATATATATATATATATGTATATATATATATATATATATATATATATATATATATATATATATATATATATATATATACAGGTAGTCCCCGACTTACGAGCGAGTTCCGTTCCTCCGAGGCGCTCGTAAAGCGAAAATTCGTAACTTGGAACGGCCGCCACGTGTCTCGTAAGTCCGGAATTTCGCTCGTAAGTTGGAACGGTTTTGCTAGCGCGACTACAAACACTCGTTTTTCATCGAAAAACTGCTTACGAGTGCATAAAAATGATCGGAAACGTGTGTCCACATGTTTAGCTAACGAACTGTGGTGAAAAAACACAGAAAAACTCGGTATTTTTTGCGTTTTTTCCAAAAATTCGCCAGCTCGTAAGTCCGGAACCTCGTAGGTCAGAGCGCTCGTAAGTCGGGGACTACCTGTATATATATATATATATCCATCCATCCATCCATTTTCTTCCGCTTATCCGGGGTCGGGTCGCGGGGGTAGCAGCCTAAGTAGGGAGGCCCAGACTTCCCTCTCCCCAGCCACTTGGAGCAGCTCCTCTGGGGGAATCCCAAGGCGTTCCCAGGCCAGCCGAGAAACATAGTCCCTCCAGCGTGTCCTGGGTCTTCCTCTGGGTCTCCTCCCGGTGGGACATGCCCGGAACACCTCACCAGGGAGGCGTCCAGGAGGCATCCTAACCAGATGCCCGAGCCACCTCAACTGGCTCCTCTCGATGTGGAGAAGCAGCGGCTCTACTCCGAGTCCCTCCCGGATGACTGAGCTTCTCACCCTATCTCTAAGGGAGAGTCCAGACACCCTGCGGAGAAAACTCATTTCAGCCGCTTGTATCCGAGATCTCGTTCTTTCGGTCACAACCCAAAGCTCATGACCATAGATGAGGGTGGGAACGTAGATCGATCGGTAAATTGAGAGCTTTGCCTTTTGACTCAGCTCTCTCTTCACCACGACAGACCGGTACAGCGCCCGCTTCACTGCGGACGCTGCACCTATCCGCCTATCGATCTCACGCTCCAGTTTTCCCTCATTCGTGAACAAGACCCCGAGATACTTAAACTCCTCCACTTGGGGCAGGACCTCCTCCCCGACCCGGAGAGGGCATGCTACCCTTTTCCGGCTCAAGACCATGGCCTCGGATTTGGAGGAACTGATCCTCATCCCGGCCGCATCACACTCGGCTGCAAACCGCTCCAGCGAAAGCTGTAGATCACGATCTGATGAAGCCAACAGGACCACATCATCTGCAAAAAACAGAGAAGCGATTCTAAGGCCACCAAAACGGATCCTCTCAACAC
>JBBPBX010067439.1:6920-19404 GCA_038048925.1 Garcialebias charrua | reverse complement strand
TTCAAGAATGGCTGAGGCCTGTCGCCGAGAATAACCGTGTTTATTTCTTATTCGCCATTGTTCAACCAAGTTACTTTAAAATAGCTACGAGTCTTGTTGTAACCTAAGCTATATTTTCTTAAACCTAGTCGTGGTTCAGTTTCTTCTTTTGAACTTTTTTCTTTCCACTGTATCTCAGTTCTGTTGTAGGTTTGAGATTCACAGATTTACAGTAATTGAAAACAACAGCAGTTTTGTAAATCAAAGATTTGTTGCTTAGTAAAACAAAGTGACAATAAGGTCTTGAATTTATTTTGGAAGGTCTTTAAAAAGTCTTGAAAAGGTATTGAAATTAACTTCATTATTCCTATTAGATAGGGTGATGTGTCTAAAGGTAGAAGTAGAAGGTCTGATGATAAACATAGTAAGTGGTTATGCTCCACAGGTTGGATGTGATGGGGAGGAGAAAGATACATTTTGGAAAGATTTGGATGAAGTGATAGAGAGTATTCCCAGGGAGGAAAGAGTGGTGATTGGAGCAGACCTGAATGGACATGTTGGTGAAGGAAACAGAGGGGATGAGGAAGTGATGGGTAGGTTTGGTGTCAAGGAAAGAAACCAGGAAGGACAGATGGTGGTGGATTTTGCCAAGAGAATGGAAATGGCTATAGTCAATACCTATTTCCAAAAGAGGGAGGAACATAGAGTGACCTATAAGAGTGGAGGAAGGAGTACACAGGTCGACTACATTCTGTGTAGAAGAGGAAACCTGAAGGACATTTGGTTGTGTGAAGAATGACTGTTGTGAAGAAGAGAAAAATAGTAAAATCAAAGAAGACCAAATGGTGGAAGATGAAGAAGGAAGAATGTTGTGAGAAATTCAGAGAGGAGCTGTTAAAGGCTCTGGGTGGCAAGAAAGAGCTTCCAAGTGACTGGGCTACTACAGCAACAGTAATTAGAGAGACAGGTAGGAAGGTACTTGGTGTGTCTTCAGGACAGAAAATGGATGATAAGGAAACCTGGTGGTGGAATAGTAAAGTGCAGGATGCCATTCAAAGAAAGAGAGAGTCAGAGTCAGAGAGTCTTTATTGTCATTTGCACCGCATGTGGTACATGTGATGAAAACGAGATTATGTACACGGGGTCCCAGTTACATCCAACAACAAATGCAAGAGAAAAACAGTAATAACATCTAGAATTAACTAAGAAAAACATCAACTAGTAATACACTAAGCCCTAATGTAGTGGAAAAACATCATTATAAACAGCAGCACGAACATGAGTCTGTATGAGCAGATGGTCACAGATGAACACAGCAACAAGAAAACAGATCAGCATCAGCATGATGTGATATTTCACAGTGATTATTCTTATTATTTATTTATTCATGAGTCTAACAGCCTCAGGGTAGAAGCTGTTCCTCAGTCTAGTGGTTCTACATTTGATGCTCCTCAACCTCCGTCCTGAGGGGAGTGGGGCAAAGAGTGAGTGTGCTGGGTGAGTGAGGTCTTTCATGATGCAGGTGGCTCTTTTCCTGCATCTGGAGGTGTAAATGTCTGTGATGGTGGGGAGACTGACTCCAACAGACTTCTGTGCAGCCTTCACCACTCTCTGTAGAGCTTTTCTTTCTGCAACTGTGCAGCCTCCATGCCACACGTTGATGCTGGAGCACAGGATGCTCTCCACTGCACACCTGTAGAAGGAGGTGAGGACTGAGCTGCTCAGACCAGCTCGTCTCAGCCGTCTGAGGAAGTAGAGTCTCTGATGACCTTTCTTATTTATTTATTATTTTTTTATTTATTTATTTATTCATTTTACATTTTGTAAAGAAAAACATTTTTTACATTGTAACAATACAATGAAAGAAGACAAGAAAAACGTAAAATGAAAGGAGACAGGGAGAAGAAAAAAATCTTATTATACCTGCCCCTTTTTTCTATAATGATAACAACAAAAAAAAGCGAGATCAATAAAATAACTCAATCAAATATACAAATTTCCAAGGCACTCAACAGTGATACAAAATGTAAACTATTTACAGAATTTGAATACACATTTGCAATTTGGCGATTTGAGTATTTAGTATTTAATTAACATATTTGCTTTGATAATTTTTTTAAAGACTATAATGGATGTTGTAGATTTAATTACATTTTCTAAACTATTCCACAAGTCAACACCTTGTATTGAAACACACCGTCCTTTCAAACTAGTTCTGTATTTTGGCTTTGCAAAAATCTCCATTCCTTTCAGGTTGTAACAGCTCATTCTTTTTACAAAATGCACTTGAACATTTAAAGGCAATGAGTTTTTATGAGCTCTATACATTACCAACAAAATGTTATAATTTACCAAATCATAAAACTTAAGCAACCTAAGTTGTTTAAACAATATATTCGAAGGATGGCAGTAGGGTTTTCCCGCAATAGTTCGCACTGCTCTTTTTTGTAAAATAAATATAGGGTTCGTCAAGGTTTTGCACGCCTTTCCCCAAACCTCTATACAGTATATCAAGTGTGGAACAACTATGGCATTATAAAGCAAGTATAATGCTCTTTCATTCAATAAATCCCTAACTTTATACAAGACACCTGTGGATCTAGATATTTTAGTTTTAACCGAGTTAATATGCTGTTTCCAAGTGAGCTTGTCATCTATCACCACTCCCAAGAATTTCATTTCACTTACTCTGGTTATTTCAAAATCATCAATTTTTAGAGAGAAACCCGTAGTGTTTGTTTTTTTACTAAATAACATGTATTTAGTTTTATCTAAGTTTAATGATAGTTTGTTTAATTTGAACCAGTTTTGTAAGTTAACAAATTCCATATTTAAACATTCAGACATTTCATTTAAATCATTACCAGAATAAAAAAAGGTAGTATCGTCAGCAAAAAGTATACTTTTTAGACTTCTGGACACCATCACTAAATCATTCACGTATAAATTAAACAATTTTGGACCAAGTATTGAGCCCTGTGGGACACCGCATGTGATTTTACAAAAGTTTGATCTGTTTTCCTCTATCTGAACAAATTGTTCTCTATCTTTTAGATAGCTTATTATCCAATTTAGTGCAGGTCCTCTAACGCCATACTTGTCCAATTTATTAATGAGAATTTTGTGATCAATAGTGTCGAAAGCCTTCCTTAAATCAACAAATACACTCATACAATGCTGTTTATTGTCAGTAGCTGTGGTGATATATTCCATAAATTCCATTAAAGCCATAGATGTTGAATACTGTGATCGAAACCCATACTGACTATCA
The DNA here is from genome assembly GCA_038048925.1 of Garcialebias charrua. NCBI lineage: Eukaryota > Metazoa > Chordata > Actinopteri > Cyprinodontiformes > Rivulidae > Garcialebias > Garcialebias charrua. The sequence goes on along the minus strand of JBBPBX010067439.1, from coordinate 16,154 downwards.
CTTAGAATGTTGTATTTTTTTAGAAAATCGTCTAATCTGATTGAAAAAATTTTTTCAAGAATTTTTGAAAACTGTGGGAGCAATGATATTGGCCTATAATTGCTGAAGTTGCCCCTATCACCGCATTTGAAAATAGGGACTACCTTAGCTACTTTCATTTTATCAGGAAATGTGCCCGTAGTGAAAGACAGATTACAAATGTAAGTTGTAAGTTTCTTGATCAGGCTGGTGGTGTTGTTGCTCCAGCTGAGGTTATCATTCAAGTGTACACCCAAGTATTTGTAGCTGGAGACCACTTCCACTGCAGATCCACTTATGTTCAGTGGGGTGTGTGTGTGTTTGTTCCTTCTGAAGTCCACAATCATCTCCTTTGTCTTCTTCACATTCATGTGAAGGTTATTCTCTTTGCACCAGCTCTCCAGGTGTTCCACCTCCTGTCTGTAGCTGGACTCATCATTGTTTGTGATGCATCCCACCACCGCTGTATCATCTGCAAACTTAACAATATGACAGCCTGGATGTGTGGCTGTACAATCATATGTGAGCAGAGTGAACAGAAGAGGGCTCAGCACACATCCTTGAGGAGAGCCAGTGCTGAGGGTTATGGTGGAGGAGGAGAAGTTGTGGATCTTCACGGACTGTGGTCTGTTTGTTAAGAAGTCTAGTACCCAGTTACAAATGGAGGGGCTTAGTCCAAGTGTAGATAGTTTGTCTATCAGAGTTTGGGGGATCATGGTGTTGAAGGCAGATGTGAAGTCCACAAAGAGCAGACGCACATATGAGTCCTTCTGATCCAGGTGAGTGAGAGCAGTGTGGACCAAAGAGGAGATGGCGTCCTCTGTTGATCGGTTCTCGCGGTATGCATATTGATGAGGGTCCTCCTTGTTGATGTTGACGGTTGTCTTGATGTGGGATTATAAGAGATTAGCCAAGAAGAAATATGACAGTGAGAGGACTGAAGAGAGGAGACAGGAATATAAGGAGATGGGACATAGAGCAAAGAGGGAAGTAGCTAAGGCAAAGCAGAGGGCGTACAATGAGTTGTATGGGAGACTGGACACTAAAGAGGGCGAGAAGGACTTGTACCGATTGGCAAGACAGAGGGATCAGGCTGGAAAGGATGTGCAGCAGGTTAGGCTTATTAAAGATGGGAATGGTAATGTTCTAACAAGTGAGGAGAGTGTGATGGGAAGATGGAAGGATTACTTTGAGGAGCTAATGAATGAAGAGAATGAAAGAGAAAGAAGAGTAGAGGTCATAGAAACTGTGGACCAGGAAGTGGGAAAGATTAGTGAGGGTGAAGTCCGGAAAGCTCTGAAAAGAATGAAGAAGGGGAAGGCAGTAGGACCTGATGACATACCAGTGGAGGTTTGGAAATGTCTTGGAGAGATGGCAGTGAGGTTTTTGACTCAAATATTTAATGGAATATTTGAGGGTGAGAAAATGCCTGAAGAATGGAGAAGAAGTGTGCTGGTGCCCATTTTTAAGAACAAGGGTGATGTACAGAGTTGTAGCAACTACAGGGGAATTAAGTTAATGAGCCACACATTGAAGATCTGGGAGAGAGTTGTGGACAACAACTAAAGGAAATGTTGACTTGTCAAACTCGCACTGATGACATAAACAGAAGCTTCAGTCCTGATCAGCTGATCCTGAATCCGACTGACCTGAATATCATCAATAAAGGTGATGTCTTCTCTCTGGATGGGCTTCAGGGTCCAGATGAGTGCTGTGTAGGACTTTGTCTTCACCTCTTCTCCCTCCTTCATGTGACTCATGGCCTCCCTGCAGCGAACACAGCATGGTATCCTCAGCTCACATTCACACCTGTTTCAGCTCAAATACACACCTGTTACAACTCACATTCACACCTGTTTCAGCTCAAATTCACACCTGTTTCAGCTCACATTCACACCTGTTACAACTCACATTCACACCTGTTACAACTCACATTCACACCTGTTTCAGCTCAAATTCACACCTGTTTCAGCTCACATTCAAACCTGTTACAACTCACATTCACACCTGTTACAACTCACATTCACAACTGTTTCAGCTCACATTCACACCTGTTACAACTCACATTCACACCTGTTACAACTCACATTCACACCTGTTACAACTCACATTCACAACTGTTTCAGCTCACATTCACAACTGTTTCAGCTCAAATTCACACCTGTTTCAGCTCACATTCAAACCTGTTACAACTCACATTCACAACTGTTTCAGCTCACATTCAAACCTGTTACAACTCACATTCACACCTGTTTCAGCTCACATTCACACCTGTTACAACTCACATTCACACCTGTTTCAGCTCACATTCACACCTGTTTCAGCTCACATTCACACCTGTTTCAGCTCACATTCACACCTGTTTCAGCTCACATTCACACCTGTTTCAGCTCACATTCACACCTGTTTCAGCTCACATTCACACCTGTTTCAGCTCACATTCACACCTGTTTCAGCTCACATTCACACCTGTTTCAGCTCACATTCACACCTGTTTCAGCTCACATTCACACCTGTTTCAGCTCACATTCACACCTGTTTCAACTCACATTCACACCTGTTTCAGCTCACATTCACACCTGTTTCAGCTCACATTCACACCTGTTTCAGCTCACATTCACACCTGTTTCAGCTCACATTCACACCTGTTTCAGCTCACATTCACACCTGTTTCAGCTCACATTCACACCTGTTTCAGCTCACATTCACACCTGTTTCAGCTCACATTCACACCTGTTTCAACTCACATTCACACCTGTTTCAGCTCACATTCACACCTGTTTCAGCTCACATTCACACCTGTTTCAGCTCACATTCACACCTGTTTCAGCTCACATTCACACCTGTTTCAGCTCACATTCACACCTGTTTCAGCTCACATTCACACCTGTTTCAGCTCACATTCACACCTGTTTCAGCTCACATTCACACCTGTTTCAGCTCACATTCACACCTGTTTCAGCTCACATTCACACCTGTTTCAGCTCACATTCACACCTGTTTCAGCTCACATTCACACCTGTTTCAGCTCACATTCACACCTGTTTCAGCTCACATTCACACCTGTTTCAGCTCACATTCACACCTGTTTCAGCTCACATTCACACCTGTTTCAGCTCACATTCACACCTGTTTCAGCTCACATTCACACCTGTTTCAGCTCACATTCACACCTGTTTCAGCTCACATTCACACCTGTTTCAACTCACATTCACACCTGTTTCAGCTCACATTCACACCTGTTTCAGCTCACATTCACACCTGTTTCAGCTCACATTCACACCTGTTTCAGCTCACATTCACACCTTTTACAACTCACATTCACACCTGTTTCAGCTCAAATTCATTCATTCATTCAACCTTTATTTATACAGGCTAGCCTCGTTGAGTCACGGGGACTCATTTACAAGAGGGACCTGTCTCACTCACACCAAACAACCATCCACTCTCACACTCACACCTAGGGTCAATTTAGAGTCACCAATCAGCCTAACAAGCATGTTTTTTGGTCTGTGGGAGGAAACCGGAGTACCCGGAGGAAACCCACGCATGCACGGGGAGAACATGCAAACTCCACCCAGAAAGGCCCCGGACCGGGATTTGAACCGGCAACCTTCTCGCTGAATTCACACCTGTTTCAGCTCACATTCACACCTGTTACAACTCACATTCACAACTGTTTCAGCTCAAATTCACACCTGTTTCAGCTCACATTCAAACCTGTTACAACTCACATTCACAACTGTTTCAGCTCAAATTCAAACCTGTTACAACTCACATTCACACCTGTTTCAGCTCACATTCACACCTGTTTCAGCTCACATTCACACCTGTTTCAGCTCACATTCACACCTGTTTCAGCTCACATTCACACCTGTTTCAGCTCACATTCACACCTGTTTCAACTCACATTCACACCTGTTTCAGCTCACATTCACACCTGTTTCAACTCACATTCACACCTGTTTCAACTCACATTCACACCTGTTTCAACTCACATTCACACCTGTTTCAGCTCAAATTCACACCTGTTTCAGCTCACATTCACACCTGTTTCAACTCACATTCACACCTGTTTCAGCTCACATTCACACCTGTTTCAACTCACATTCACACCTGTTTCAGCTCACATTCACACCTGTTTCAGCTCACATTCACACCTGTTTCAGCTCACATTCACACCTGTTTCAGCTCACATTCACACCTGTTTCAGCTCACATTCACACCTGTTTCAACTCACATTCACACCTGTTTCAGCTCACATTCACACCTGTTTCAACTCACATTCACACCTGTTTCAACTCACATTCACACCTGTTTCAGCTCACATTCACACCTGTTTCAGCTCAACATTCACACCTGTTTCAGCTCACATTCACACCTGTTTCAGCTCACATTCACACCTGTTTCAGCTCACATTCACACCTGTTTCAGCTCACATTCACACCTGTTTCAACTCACATTCACACCTGTTTCAGACTCACATTCACACCTGTTTCAACTCACATTCACACCTGTTTCAGCTCACATTCACACCTGTTTCAGCTCACATTCACACCTGTTTCAACTCACATTCACACCTGTTTCAGCTCACATTCACACCTGTTTCAGCTCACATTCACACCTGTTTCAACTCACATTCACACCTGTTTCAACTCACATTCACACCTGTTTCAGCTCACATTCACACCTGTTTCAACTCACATTCACACCTGTTTCAGCTCACATTCACACCTGTTTCAACTCACATTCACACCTGTTTCAGCTCACATTCAAACCTGTTACAACTCACATTCACACCTGTTTCAGCTCACATTCAAACCTGTTACAACTCACATTCACACCTGTTACAACTCACATTCACAACTGTTTCAGCTCACATTCACACCTGTTACAACTCACATTCACACCTGTTACAACTCACATTCACACCTGTTACAACTCACATTCACAACTGTTTCAGCTCACATTCACAACTGTTTCAGCTCAAATTCACACCTGTTTCAGCTCACATTCAAACCTGTTACAACTCACATTCACAACTGTTTCAGCTCACATTCAAACCTGTTACAACTCACATTCACACCTGTTTCAGCTCACATTCACACCTGTTACAACTCACATTCACACACCTGTTTCAGCTCACATTCACACCTGTTTCAGCTCACATTCACACCTGTTTCAGCTCACATTCACACCTGTTTCAGCTCACATTCACACCTGTTTCAGCTCACATTCACACCTGTTTCAGCTCACATTCACACCTGTTTCAGCTCACATTCACACCTGTTTCAGCTCACATTCACACCTGTTTCAGCTCACATTCACACCTGTTTCAGCTCACATTCACACCTGTTACAACTCACATTCACACCTGTTACAACTCACATTCACACCTGTTACAACTCACATTCACACCTTTTACAACTCACATTCACACCTGTTTCAGCTCAAATTCACACCTGTTTCAGCTCACATTCACACCTGTTACAACTCACATTCACAACTGTTTCAGCTCAAATTCACACCTGTTTCAGCTCACATTCAAACCTGTTACAACTCACATTCACAACTGTTTCAGCTCACATTCAAACCTGTTACAACTCACATTCACACCTGTTTCAGCTCACATTCACACCTGTTTCAGCTCACATTCACACCTGTTTCAGCTCACATTCACACCTGTTTCAGCTCACATTCACACCTGTTTCAGCTCACATTCACACCTGTTTCAACTCACATTCACACCTGTTTCAACTCACATTCACACCTGTTTCAGCTCACATTCACACCTGTTTCAGCTCACATTCACACCTGTTTCAGCTCACATTCACACCTGTTTCAGCTCACATTCACACCTGTTTCAGCTCACATTCACACCTGTTTCAGCTCACATTCACACCTGTTTCAGCTCACATTCACACCTGTTTCAACTCACATTCACACCTGTTTCAACTCACATTCACACCTGTTTCAGCTCACATTCACACCTGTTTCAACTCACATTCACACCTGTTTCAGCTCACATTCACACCTGTTTCAGCTCACATTCACACCTGTTTCAACTCACATTCACACCTGTTTCAACTCACATTCACACCTGTTTCAGCTCACATTCACACCTGTTTCAACTCACATTCACACCTGTTTCAGCTCACATTCACACCTGTTTCAGCTCACATTCACACCTGTTTCAACTCACATTCACACCTGTTTCAGCTCACATTCACACCTGTTTCAGCTCACATTCACACCTGTTTCAGCTCACATTCACACCTGTTTCAACTCACATTCACACCTGTTTCAAGCTCACATTCACACCTGTTTCAACTCACATTCACACCTGTTTCAGCTCACATTCACACCTGTTTCAGCTCACATTCACACCTGTTTCAACTCACATTCACACCTGTTTCAACTCACATTCACACCTGTTTCAGCTCAAATTCACACCTGTTTCAACTCACATTCACACCTGTTTCAGCTCACATTCACACCTGTTTCAACTCACATTCACACCTGTTTCAACTCACATTCACACCTGTTTCAGCTCAAATTCACACCTGTTTCAACTCACATTCACACCTGTTTCAGCTCACATTCACACCTGTTTCAGCTCACATTCACACCTGTTTCAGCTCACATTCACACCTGTTTCAACTCACATTCACACCTGTTTCAACTCACATTCACACCTGTTTCAACTCACATTCACACCTGTTTCAGCTCACATTCACACCTGTTTCAGCTCACATTCACACCTGTTTCAGCTCACATTCACACCTGTTTCAGCTCACATTCACACCTGTTTCAACTCACATTCACACCTGTTTCAACTCACATTCACACCTGTTTCAGCTCACATTCACACCTGTTTCAGCTCACATTCACACCTGTTTCAGCTCACATTCACACCTGTTTCAGCTCACATTCACACCTGTTTCAGCTCACATTCACACCTGTTTCAGCTCACATTCACACCTGTTTCAGCTCACATTCACACCTGTTTCAGCTCACATTCACAACTGTTTCAAGCTCAAATTCACACCTGTTTCAGCTCACATTCAAACCTGTTTCAGCTCACATTCACACCTGTTACAACTCACATTCACAACTGTTTCAGCTCAAATTCACACCTGTTTCAGCTCACATTAAAACCTGTTTCAGCTCACATTCACACACCTGTTTCAGCTCGCCATCCATCTCTCACCTGCTTACGATCTGCAGGTCTCTGACTCTGATTTTGTCTGAAGACTTGTTTATGGTCTGAAAACAGAAAAAGGTTTTGTGAGTTTCAACCACACCTTGGATTTATTCAACTAAAATATTGCATGAAGTTTGAGATTGTAGCCAATAAACTTGTCAGATACACGTATATTAACAAACGGAACAAAATCAGTCTGGTTCAGGAACACAACGGGGTCCTCCTCTGCTTTAGGTCTTCAAAGATTACTTTTTTAAAACACAGTTTTTCTGTCAGTTAAACTGACTACTTTTGTCAACAACATTTACACGTTATCATTTAATCTGAAAAGAGGTGACAGGGCCTTCTCTGTAGCAGGACCAAGACTTTGGAACGAGTTACCTCTGCTCGTCAGACAGGCCCCCTCCCTCTCGGTTTTCAAATCCCGTTAAAAAAAAACACTACTGTTCTGTTGCTTTCAACACCTACGGAGCCCCCCAGGGGACGTGAAAAAAAAATTTCTTTGCGTGCGCACGCAAAACTATTGCGAGGTAACGCAAAACCTTTTGCGTGGGAACGCAAAACCCTTTGCGTTCCCACGCAAAAGGTTTTGCGTTACAGACACCATCCTTTAAAAGGAATGTGGACCTTGTGGTACAAGCATGCCATGATAGCTCAATTAGTAACGCATCGGCTTGCCGCTCCAAACCTCACCGGTTTGAATCCCAGTCGGGACAAATATATTTTTTTTTAGATTATTTATTCATTCCAGATTAAGAAAACAAAAGAAAACTATTTACAAAACAACAATAAAAACTTTCAATTATATAATCATTCCTCTTTCTTATTTTGCTTAATGGTTTTTAACTCATCCCTGAAATTCTGACACAGAATCACAAGTTCAAGTGTGAACTGTGTCACAGAATAAACACAATAAAAACATGTATTATCTGCAGCATTGTTGTTTAAAATGGCTCAACATTACGACAATGGAGCAGACAGTACACTCAATTTAATTGAATTTTGAAATCAGCCTTAAATATAAGGATGTCCAGTGTGTGCTGCAGTGGAATCAGCTGTGACTTCCTCGTTCGAGCCGATGCGGCAGCCTGCGCTCTGTCTGTCCCTCTGAACTTGTGATTCTGTGTCAGAATTTCAGGGATGAGTTAAAAACCATTAAGCAAAATAAGAAAGAGGAATGATTATATAATTGAAAGTTTTTATTGTTGTTTATTTAAATATTTTTCTCGTGTTTTCTTAATCAAAGTCAAAGTCAAAGTCAACTTTATTGTCAGATCTGCAATATGTACTGTACAGGACATACACAGGACCGAAATTGCGTTTCTCTCAGTCCCTCGGTGCAACAGTAAACATCTAAACATTGAAACACTGAAACATATAATAATAGACATAAGCATAAAATAGTAAAACTAACACTGTCCTGAGTTTTTTGCATAGTGGTATAAGAGTATGAAAATTTACACCAACTCTAAAACTAAAACATTAAACATTTAATGAACATAATACTGTCCTGAGTTTTTGCATACTAGTATAAAAAAGAGTATAAAAAGTATAACTAAAATAAACTAAAGGTTTCTAGCATTGACATTTGCAAAGTGGCAAAGCAGCGTATGAGTTAATGTACACAGTATATGTATGAGGTAGTAGTTGATGTTGTTATAGAGGCAAAAAGTGGCATATGCAGTAAGGCACATTGGGCATCCCTAAATAAGACCGTTCTTTAATCTGGAATGAATAAATAATCTAAAAAAAAAAAATGTTGTCCCGACTGGGAATCGAACCTGTGAGGTTTGGAGCGGCAAGCCGATGCGTTACTAGTTGAGCTATCGTGGCATGCTTGTACCATAAGGTCCACATTCCTTTTAAAGGATGGTATCTGTAACGCAAAACCTTTTGCGTGGGAACGCAAAGGGTTTTGCGTTCCCACGCAAAGGGTTTTGCGTTCCCACGCAAAAGGTTTTGCGTTACCTCGCAATAGTTTTGCGTGCGCACGCAAACGTTTGCGTGCGCAC
>JBBPBX010067438.1:0-19404 GCA_038048925.1 Garcialebias charrua | reverse complement strand
GCACTAAGACTTGACAACTGTTTTTATACTGGATGCCCTTCCTGACAGCCACAGACTACTACGGTAATATAACACAGCCCTCTGTGAGGAGCAGAAAGCTGATATCTAGGGTCGTGGTTCCCCACCCTGGTCCTTGAGGAACACCATCCTGCATGTTCCAGTTGTTTCTCTGCTCCAACACACCTGATTCAGTGATTAATTACTTCCTCAAGACCTGCTAAAGCCGGTCAATCACCCACTCATTCAAGTCAGGTGTGTAAATACAGGGAAACAAGTAAAACATGCAGGATGCTGTTCTTCAAGGACCAGGGTTGGGAACCACTGATCTAGAGCACCTGGGGGAGCAAATGATGGGAGTTAAGGGCCTTGCTCAAGGGCCCAGAGTGAGGCAAATGAGGGTAGAGGCAGATGTGAGTGTTTCACCTTTCCCACCCACATTTTGATGTTGTTAGTCTGGGGAGTTGAACCGGTGATCGTCCAATCAAATGCCCAAATTGTTTCGTTCTGTCATTGAAACAATGGGCCTCATGCAAGAACCGTTCGTACGTACAGATTTGTTCTTAAATTGTGCGTACGAGTGATTTAGATTCAGATTCAGTTTATTCAGATTCAGTTTATTATTGCCATTGTCAATGAACAGGATTCACAGACTAGGAATTTGCTTCGGCATAACGGTGCATAAAATATAGAAACATAAAACATAAAAAACATAAACCATAAAACATCAATACAATGGCCCTCATGCACGAACCGTTCGTACGCACGGATTTGTACTTATACTGTGCGTACGAGTGATTTAGGATCATTTGTGGCATCCAACAATGTTTTCGTATCCTACGAATTTATTCAGATACGAACAAAACTTACGAGTGGTCCGGACCTGTCGTATATTTTAGGAGCGTCAGTCTGCTGTCATCCAGACGGAATTTCTCCACTAATAACTTCATATTTCGTTATTTAGAAAATATTTAGAGTTTAAAAAAATCACGCACCATAATTATTCTTGACAATAGGTTATTCTGTTTGAATTAGAATTATAATTTTAAGTTTAATTTGTCTGGTGTGTCGCGCAGGCTTCAGTGAGTCGTGCGCTCCCCTTGGTCATCAAAGCCGCTCCTCATATTAACACCCAGGTACATAAAATCCCCATACACCGCCGCAGAACAAGTACGAATTAAGACTGATCTTGTGTCAAACACCATCGGAGCAATAGATTATTATATCTGATTCGAAATATAACCTGCAGAATGTGGTGGTTGCGCGCTGACCAGGAGGTGCGCGCATGACACATTTGTGCTGCAAAACATGTTGGCACGCGTCTTGCGCAACATGGCATTTACAGTATTGTCCATCCATCTCGCAGACTGTTCCTTGACCACCTCCTGTCCGTGCTGCGGCGAGACGTTTGTTTGAAGCCATTTTCAATGGCGGTGCGCCACGGCTCTTCTGAATAAGTGAAACTACACAGTTGTTTACACTAACATTAAAAATATTTGACCATCCGACACCTGCGGGGGGGTGGGGGGGTAGCCACAGCGCGACTGAGAGCAGATCTCCGAACGCGTGAAGTTCCTCCTTTTACTTCATGAGTTTGAATGAATGGACACTTCCTGCTGTCAGAAGGCAGGAAGCGTGGCCTTATATGGTGTTTTGAGGGGTGGGAATTATGTAAATAACCTTCACGCGTGCACGCGCAGCTGTTTAGGACAGGTGGGATTCATTAAATTTACGCACTGCATTTACACACGTTTCCTCATGATAGAAGACTTTGTTGAATCTGACGTGGCATGTTCGTACGAACGCTTCGTACGAACAAAAGTAGGAGAAATTTAGGATAAAAATACGAACATTTTCGTGCATGAGGGCCAATGTTCAGTGAACAAAACCTACTAAAAAACAGCGCAATTAGAGTGGTGCAATCAAAATACAGTGATACAGTGATTCCCAATCAAAATACAAAATACAGCGACCAAGGCAAGTTATGGGGTAACATGGTTATGAGTGTTCAAAAGTCTGACAGCAGAGGGGAAGAAACTGTTTTTATGGCGGGAGGTTCTGGTCCCAATTGACCTCCTGCCTGAGGGGAGTCGTTCGAACAGACTGTATGCAGGGTGAGAAGGGTCAGAAGGGTCAGCATTTAGGAGCATTTGTGGCATTCAACAATGTTTTCGTATCCTAAGATTTTTTTCAGATACGAACAAAATTTACGAGTGGTCCGGACCTGTCGTATATTTTACGAGCAGTCAGTCTGCTGTTATCCAGACGGATTTTCTTCACTAATAACTTTATATTTCGTTATTCAGAAAATATTTTGAGTCCAAAGAAATCACGCACCATAATTATTTTTGACAATAGGTTATTCTGTTTGAATTAGAATTATAATTTTAAATGTAATAATGACTAACGGATTAAAATATTTAAATTAAAATCAATTTGTTATCAATGCCGTTTTCTAACACTACAATATTAATATGAAGATCTCAAACTAAAACCAACTTAAATTATGAATTAATTTAAGTTTAATTTGTCTCGGTAACGCAGACTTTACCTTGACCTCCTCCTGTTGCAGTCATAGAGCTCCGATAGCTCAGTGAGATGAGCGTTGGCTCGTCGTTCCGAACCTTATGGGTTCAATTCCCACATGGGACAACGTTTTTTTTTCTTTTAATTCATTCCAGATTTAAAAAACACAAGAAAACTATTTACAATACAACAAGAAATAAAGCATAAAGTCTTTTTAATCTGGAATGAATAAATAATCTAAAGAAGGAAGGAAAAAAAAATAGTCATACCTTGTGGGAATCGAACCCACGAGGTCTAGATAAGGTTAGGAGCAGCTAACGGCACAATGCGTTCCCAGTTGCGCCACCAGGACGTGTGTATATTTTAAGGTCCACATTTATTATAAACAAACATTCTTTGGCTTTGGCTGGTCCTTTAATCCCATGAGTGACGCTGCTAAAAAGGACAGATTTTCTTTTCTCGATCTCGGAGAGCAGAACTTCAATCTCCGCACCCGTAAAGTTCTCCATTTTACTTTTCGCTGTCATTTGTATGAACGGACACTTCCTGCTCTCTGAGGCAGGAAACGTAGCCTTATATGGTGTTTTGAGGGGTGGGAATTATGTAAATAACCTCTCCGCGTGCACGCGCAGGTGGATAGAACAGGTGGAATTCATCATACGTACGCAGCTCATTTACACACTTTTCCTGAGGATAGAAGAGTTTGTTGAATCTGACGTGGCATGTTCGTACGAACGCTTCGTACGAACAAAAGTAAGAGAAATTTAGGATAAAAATACGAACATGTTCTTGCATGAGGCCCAATGTCTTAGAAGTTTGACCATATTTGCAACTGTTGTGCTTCCTTTGTTGATCATATGGAAATTGATCATATGGAAATAATCTCTACACATCTGTGTGTGAAGTTCAGGCTGACTGTCGTTATAGTTTTTTTATTATCTAAACATGAGCGGCTGAAGAAATCAGTAGAAAATCAATCAATCAGTCAATCAACTTTATTTGTATAGCACATTTTAAAAACCACAGGGGTAACCAAAGTGCTGCACAATAACACAAAAGACAAGTTAATTAAAACAATAAAAAACATACAAAGCATCAGGGGCGCAACTACATATTTTTGAGGTGGATGCGAAAACATCAACGGCGCCCCCCCCCCCCCTTTTTTTTTACCTGCCGCCTCATACAGCTTTCCTCCCTTAGTCATGCACTTAGAAAATACAGTAGCAATATTACAGATTTTTTTATGTTACATATTATATCAGGTGATCATTCCAATCATAAACAAATAAGAAGTTTAATAAAGTAAAAATATATAACAATAGTGGTAATCAGTGCTCAATATTTTATGTAGCGAAAATATGAAATCTTAACAGCCTGGAGTCCATGTCAGAGTTTTAACATTTATGACATTTAAACTGTTACTTTCCGTGAAAGAAGACAATGAAAGATGGTCATCAGAAATTCAAACCATCATGGTATACAGTATAGGTTTTTGTTGCCTCCCTAATGTAATTATTCCTACCTGATGTCATCACTTGTCTCCTCTATCACTGACCTCGTGTCTGTCTCCTTCACCCTTTGTCTGTGGCATTCTGCACTGTCATATGGTCAAAAAAGCATTATATATTAGTTGTAAAAATTACAGATCTTAATACAGTTTTTAAAAATAATGTTTACATGTTATTGCTTGGGATTAAGTAGCTGTTCCCTCACTTCCACCTGCATTAGACCAACCTGTTGCCTTCCCCAGTCTGTCCTGATTCTTCCTCTGTCATCTTCTCTTCCTTCTCTCCATCCTCACAGCTGAATGACATTAATTTTGTGTTAAGTAGGTTTAAAAATACAGCAGTCAAACCACAATAGAAATGAAACTTTAATTTAAATGATCTCCTTGTTGGATAACAGTTACTGACTGGACATTTCATCTGATCTGACTTACCAGATACATCACAACACACACCACTGTAGTGATATTAAATAAGACATTTAAACTCAAGTGTCCCTCTGCCAAAAAGGTTGGTAACATGGGTCACCAACCTTTTTGAGTCTAAGGGCTATAGTGACACTGAGGAGATACACACATAAACTTGTACAACTCATCTTTAATTAAAGAATCAATAATAATAAATGTACATATGAGTGAATAAATTGCAGCACTGCATTGGAGCATAGCTGGGAACTGCCACCACAACAGTTTAGCTTTCCTGTGTTAATATTTCCTGTTTTATTTAGGTAATTCTTACACTTAGTGTGTGGATGTGTGTGTGACATGTATCAAATAAACATTAAAGGACAACACCCACCATGACACTAACAATTCACCATATTGGACAATTACTGTAATTTATTATTAGGTCTATTTTCATTTTTGCATTTGGGCCAGGCGAGGGTTAAAAAGACAAACAAAAAAAAACCCACTCCCGAATGAATCCGGAAACCTGGCCGAAGAGTCCCGAAGGGTCATGTGACTTTTGTTACATCGATCTCCACCCAGAAGGCAGAAGGTAGGAGTGAGTTTCCATGGAGGTTTATGAGAGAGAGTGGTAGTTAAAACTGCATATTTCCTGGTGCATTTGTGTGTATATGGACCAGCGCTCTGATTTTATTTATTATTTATTTTATAACACCACTGCTGACCGTAGCTGCTCTCATTCATTCTGCCCAGAGGAGCGAGCCGCGAGCCGCGCGCGTCTCTGGCTCCTCGTTCCGCTGGTTCCTCGTTCCTTTGAAGTTCCTCGTGCCGGTGTAATTTGCTCCCTCGAGTGTATGCATTTGCTCTCGTCAGCCTTGTTGCGGGGAGCACGGGTCGGGGAGCACGCGCGCACGCAGAGCTCAGCTGCGCGGCTGCCTTTCTGGTCACGGGGGGAGAGAATAAAAAGCCGATGCGGAAATGAATGAATTTGTCGCGATCAAACGAATTAAACTAGTATGTCTAAGTGGATGCTCGCTCAGAATATGATAGACATGAGTGAGCGACAGCAGGATTAATCAACACAGGCAGCTTTAGGGAATATTTAAAAATGCTTCGCTTTTTCTTTTCCTCGCTCGCCTGTAACTCCAAGGCGTCACTTTGGTGACGTGAATGCCCATGTGAATGCCCATATATGGAGAGGGGCAGATTTTCCCGGAGCTGCATGCTAAAATCTGCTATAAATCATGAAATAACACATTTAGCGTTATTTCTCCACAATATAAGTAAACGCTCCTGTATTATTTTTAAATAAACTAATAAATATTAATGGCGATGCAATTTGAAAACATGGTGGGTGTTGGACTTTAAACAAATCACGTCTATAGGGGAGGCAACATTTATTTAACAGCCAAATATGGGACGATTCCTATTAGGCTAGCTTTAGCTAACCTGAATATTTTACAAGCCTCTTGTCCTGCTCATACACTGACTGTACTTACCTAATATCTTTTAACCACATTGAAAGGCTTTTTTTCAACTTCCTTCTCCCTTTTTCTGTTTTGCGCCCTGGATAGTTTTTTTTCTGCCGCTCCAGTGCACGAGTGAAAAAATAAATAAATAAATAAATAATAAATAACGCGCCTGTGGGCGCGTGTTCACAGCAGCACCTGTGTGTGTAGGGAGAGCAGAGAGATAGGAGGAGGGAGGTGAGGGAGCAGGGGGGCGCCTAATCAGTGCTGTTGACCTGTTATTGTCATTTCATGCAGTTAAAGAAAATGCCTGCTAGAAAAACGTTTTTTTTTTTTTTCTTTTTCTTTCTAGAGACGGTTTTGACGCCCCCTTAAGTGCAGCGCCCCCATGCGGTGCATCCACGGCATAGTGGCCCTTTGCGCCACTGCAAAGCATACAAAAATGAAAATACATATACCAGTCTTACTGCAGGTGTGTTAAAATGCCATAAAAGATCAAGTGTTAAAAGCCAAGGAATAAAAGTGTGTTTTTAAAAGAGATTTAAAAACAGGAAGAGATAAGGCCTGTCTGGCGCTCAATGGTAAGTTGTTCCACAGCCTGGGAGCAACGACAGCAAACACTCTGTCACCTCTGAACTTCAGCCTAGTTTTGGGAACTCAACAGCAACTGATCAGCTGATCTTAGAGATCGAGGAGGGCAGTAAGGCTGAAGCAGCTCTGTTATGGAGAGTTAGGACTGTATGTTGATTTTTGAGGAGTTTAATTAACTGACCAGTTCGTTTACAGCATGCAGTTTCCTTTTCTGAGCTGTAAATTCTTCCTAACTGAAAGTAACTGGCATTAACTGTCCCTTTTTCTGTCTGTCTGGTATCTGAAATAACAGAAAACGGCTAAAATGAGAACATGCTAACAAATAGCTTAGCTTACCCTTAATATTACAACAAGACAGAACCTTAAACATGAAATAAACATTTCTTTGGGCTGTCTCATATTTGCGCCAAAATCGCCACCCCATTTATATATGAAAAGAAGAAATTAGCGCTCATTAAAGTGCATTAAGCTCACCTTTGTCACAAACGCAGACAGGCATCAACGATAGAAAACATCAACGGCTATAAAACCAACGGCTTTCTCAGCTCTACAGTATTTATCCCCAAGGACCCCTTAGCTGTCTAAAAAGATGCCTGACGTAAAATACGAATTAGCTGTCTAACAAATAAGAATTAGCTGTCTAACAAGATGCCTGAACAAAACAATACAGAAATATTAGGGAATTTATAACAGCCGCCCCCAGAATAGCCTAGCTATTATGTAAAGTCTATTAAATTCCCTAAGATGAAGTGGAGTCCTGTATTTTGTCCATCATCAGGTGGAATGGCCGACAGCTGGACCATACGTGGTACCGGCCGCAGGTAGGTCTTCTCTCCAATCCGAACCTCAGCTGACCGGATCCGACCGTCTGCACTCTCGATCACCTTGACAACCTCCCCGATGGGCCACTGTGCTCTCTGAAGCTGGGGATCAACGATCATGACGATCGTGCTCTGCGTGAGGTCATCAGTAGGCCGCCTCCACTTCTGCTGAACTGGCAAGGACGGAAGGTGATGCCGCAGGAACTGCACCCAGGAGTGGTCCACCATCATCTGACAGTGGCGCTAAAGTCTTCTTGTGACGGTGTCAGGAGCGTAAGACGCTGGGGTAAGGAGGCGTCCCGCCGCCCCATCAACAACATATTTGGCGTCACTGGATCAGGATCAGCTTTGTCTGATGAAACATAGCCTAAGGGCTTGGCGTTGGATCTGGTCAGCTCAGTCTTCTGCTCGCCTGTTTCTTCAGCTAGCTGTGCTATGCGCTCGGGCTGAGTCTCTCTTTCAGCTGTGAGTTTCTGCTTTTTCTCAAGATCCCCATCTTTCTGCTGGCTAACAAGTTGTTGTACTCTGGCTTTAAGTCGTTTGAGGTCTTCTTCGAGCAGCCTCTTATCAGCCTGCAGGGAGCCATTTTTCTCTGACAGTACAGACAGAGAGTTGTGCAGTGGGTTGACATCTGATTGGAGCTTCTTCACTTTAGCCTGAGCCTGCTGAAGCTCCTGTCCCAGTTTATCCCTGTCCACTTTCAGCATCTTGTTGGTTTCTTGCAGAGAAGTGATCGTCTCCAACTTCTTCAGCTGTTCTTGCTGCTCTGCCTGGCTGGCCTTCAGACTCCGCTGCAGCTCACAGACTTGTTTCTCCACTGTGCCCACAGCCTTCCTTCTCTCCTCCTTTTCCTGCAGCTCCATCTTCTCCAACTCTAAAAACCTTTTTTTCAGCTGCCTCTGCACCTCCTCTGACTCCTTCAGTCTGACCTCTAGAGAACGTAACTCTTTCTCTTTCTTCAGGCTATCTTCCAGAGTCAGTACCACAGATCGACAGTGGTGGGCAACGCTAATCCAAAAATTAGTTCCGCTATTTCTAAAGCACTAATTTATTTATTTAGGTCCGCAATTTCAAAAGCACTAATGTCTTATGAAAATTAGGGGAAGCTAATTCTAATCCGCTAATTAAATTCAACAATTGGTAGCAGCAAGTTATGCAATATTTGCACTACACTGCCAACTAGCAGTGCATGAACTGTTATACAGTAAGTTGTTTGAGTTTCAGAGTATTTAGTTTGGTTCTCTTCAACAGGTTTCACAAGGACAAAATGTACCCATTCCAAAGTCTGTTAGCTAAACTGCTGACATATTTGGCTGTTTTTTTTTTTCTTCTTTTGTTACTTTTAGTACCACTAGATCGCATGTGTCAAACTCAAGGCCCGTGGGCCAAATCCGGCCTACCATAACCGTTTCTGTGGCTCTCTACACCCTAGAACTTCAAGATAACAGTTGTAAGCATGTTGCTCTCAGGTGGTGGGTCCCCATCCCTACACTCCCTGGTCTCTCTGTTAATTGTCTTGCTTATCTCCTCCATTTTGTTGTCCAGGTGTTTGTGATTGTCATGCTGTGTGTTCATGTACCTGTATATAAAGTCAGGGATTTTTTAATTGATAAAGCTCTGTATATGTTGTATAACACAATCATTGTTCCACATTTAATCTATTGTATTGAGGTTTGGGGAAAAGCGTGCAAAACAATTACAAAGCCTGTTTTTATTTTACAAAAGAGAGCTGTAAGAGTAATCACCAGAAAACATTTCAGTCACCCATCAAACACCTTGTTTCTTCAGCTAAATTTATTGAAATTCCAGGAATTGGTAGAATATAGTATTTTATCAGTTATGTATAGGGCTCATAATAACACATTACCTTTAAATATCCAAAGAAATTTAGACAAAGTTATTACAATCTTAAAGGGACAGATATTCATCAAACCACAATTCAGAACCAGCTTAAAGGGACGGTCTACCTCAATTCAGGGAGTTGGATTGTGGAATGTTCTGGAGAGTGATGTTAAAAATGCAAAATCAATTCATTCATTCATTCATTCAACCTTTATTTATACAGGCTAGCCTCGTTGAGTCACGGGGACTCATTTACAAGAGGGACCTGTCTCACTCACACCAAACAACCATCCACTCTCACACTCACACCTAGGGTCAATTTAGAGTCACCAATCAGCCTAACAAGCATGTTTTTTGGTCTGTGGGAGGAAACCGGAGTACCCGGAGGAAACACACGCATGCACGGGGAGAACATGCACACTCCACCCAGAAAGGCCCCGGACCGGGATTTGAACCGGCAACCTTCTCGCTGAGAGGCAGCAGCTCTACCAGTTGTGCCACCGTGCTGCCCAATGTATACATTTAAGAAAAAGGTCGAAAAGGACTTGCTCAAAAACTATATATGATGTAGCTTAGTGTGTTTGTGTATTACACTTATGTTGTACTTATGATGTAGCTTAGTGTGTTTGTGTATTACACTTATGTTGTACTTATGATGTAGCTTAGTGTGTTTTTGTATTACACTTATGTTGTACTTATGATGTAGCTTAGTGTGTTTGTGTATTACAGTTAGAAAAATTAAGTAGAGTTATTCATTTTGTGATGTAGTTTGAAGGTTATCATTGGTTGAACAAACTGTGAAATAAATAAAGGGCAGATATAATAAGATTTCATCTTCTTTCTGCTCCTTTCATTTTATCCTACTTGTATTCTTCTATCTGATGAAACTGTTTTGTATTGTTCTTTTAAAATGAATGAATAAACATCAAATCAAATCAACGGCCCAGTCAGAGTCCAGAACCTGAACCTGAAACCTTCAGAGAGCTGAGCAGAAACCTCAAAGAACTGAAGCAACAATGGAAAGTGGGTCAGAACTCCTCCAGAACCAGGAGAGAGACTGATGAAGTCCTGCAGACTGATGAAGTCAGAGAACCACAGAGGATTCTGCTGCTGAAGGAGGTTCTGTTGGGTCAGAGGCACAAGCTGAGGTTAAATTTTAATGATTTTAGAACTTGTTAAAGATCATCCATCCAGCTAACTGTCTATCCATCCATCCATTCAGCTAAAAGTCTATTCATCCTTGTATCTGATGAAACTGTTTTGTATTGTTCTTTTAAAATGAATGAATGAACATCAAATCAAATCAAAAATAAGTCTGTATCTCTGTGTTTATCATTGTCCTGGCATTGTCTCCTGTTGCCTCTGTCTCCTGAGTTCCTTGTGATTCCCTGAGTATGTAAGTTTGCTGCCCTGCGGACGCCATTTTGAAGAGTCCTAATGGTGAACTACTTTTTTAAATCCAGCAGATTTGACCATTTCGTGAAACTCTCAAGCTCAGAAAAACTTGTGCTATAACGTCAGCTATGAAATATATTTTTTCTCAGCAAAGAAATAATTGTTTTACCGTGTTTTGTTGTAAAATCCTGGCTTCTTTGGCTGTCGCGGACGCCATTTTGAAGAGTGCTAATGTGGCGAAATTCTATTTTTAAATACAGACGCGTCGCGTAGGCCCTGAGAAACATCCATAAGTTCACCCTCCATGTTAAAAAGTCTTCGTCTGACTCTTCAAAAACAAGCAATAAGGCTCCAGAGTAACACACTGGCTGCTAACTGCTATAGAGAGAGCACACACCAAGAGACTGAGGGGGACGCTTTTTTGTGACGGACCACATCCGGCGCTGCTCGTAAATACGTTATTTCGTTTTTACTGATAGATATTTAGTTATTAGCGGTACTGCATTTTAAATAAAAATAGCATAAATCCGCTTATGAATTATAAAACTTAGTCAATCCGCTGTAAAGCTAACAGATTATTTAGCTACGCTACAAGCGGATTAGCGCAACAGCGCTCCCTAGCGGTCGGAGGCCCACCACTGCAGATCGATACTGTTCAACCATGGCATTAGCATTATTCAGCTGCTCAGTGAGTTCAGTGTTCTGTTCCTCAGCACTTTGTAGGAGACCCTTCATCTCTGAGAGCTCCTGCTCTGACTGGCTGGCTTGCTGAGGTGCTGCTGGAACTGGAGAGTGTACCCTCAGTGGTGCTTGGAGGGCAGCAGCTCTGGTAGCTGGGTTGGTCGTGAGATAACAGGAAGCAGTCGTGAGATAACAGGAAGCAGCAGTAGAATCCATACTGTCTGGACCCTGAAGTGCCCAACCAAGGCTTGTGTGGATTGCTGTTGGGCTGCCCTTTGGACCAAATCTCACTGGCTCCTTTGCTGTGATTAAGTGTGTGCAGTCAGCACCAATTAATAGTAACGGCTGCACTTCACTAAAGTCAGGGATTGGAAGACCCTGTAGATGGCGGTAACGTCTCTGTAATGCAGTTGTAGGGTATGATTGTTCTGCTAAAGCTAGCTGGCCTGCTGTATAGGCATTTTTAATGTGGTGGCGCTCCTTAGAGTGCCCTAGTGGGGCAACATGGAAAGAAACAGACTCACCAGCCAGATGGGCCACGTCTTGGTGAATGGTGCGTAGAGTGAGGGTCTCTGCTTTACCTTTAAGGCCTAGACGTTGGGCAGCTGCTGGTAGGATTATTGTCCTTTCAGCCCCATCATCCAAGATGGCATAGGTCTTCAGTGACCTCCGGCCGTGAGTTATTAGGATGGGCACCACCTTGAGATACACTTTTCCTCCTCGCTTAGAGGTGCCGAACGTGACTTGGTCGCGTGGTGTGATGAGGTAGACACGCGAGTCTGACTTGGCAACATCATGTAGAACTCTCAGATGAATCTCCTGACACTCACTGCATGGTTTCTTTAAAGTGCAGGCTTCAGGTTGGTGGTCGGTCCTCCCACAATTATAACAGCGCTTACCACGTTCAAGCCATCTCCTGACTTCTTCTGGTGAATGCTGTACAATAACAGAGCATTGGGATAGATAGTGCTCTGTGCTCTTACAGAAGAGACACAGCTTCTTAAATCTTTGTGACTTGGGATCAGAGTGGGCTGCCTCTGCAGGAAAACTGTTATCAGCTTTGGGTTCATCAGAGCCGTGATAGACAGAAACAGATTGTGCTCGAGGCTTTGGAGCTGGAGCGTGTCTTTCTCTCCTGGAGGCAGGTGGCTCTTCAGGGCGGTGGCGCTGTGCCATTTTTGCAGAGAGTCTTTGAGCTTCTGCCTTTACTTTGAGCCAGCTGGCAAGGTCTCTGAGGTTGTAGGGGTTGAGTTGACTTGTGTTGAAACGACCTTGTGTCTGGAGGTGCTCTACAAAACTGTCTCTCAGGTACCTGGGAAGCTTACTCAACAGTCTGTCGACGTGACCAGTTGACATTGTTTCTGTACCATTTGGTCCCTCTAATGAAGTGAGCATTCCTACTAGCAGGTCAACACTGAGGGCAAAGCTCTGGAAGCCTTTTGTGTCCCCAGATCTTACATCAGGGGCGTTTAGAATAGTAGCAATCTCACTCTGTGCTAGCTGATGTGGTTGTCCATATTGCCTCTGTAGTGCCTCCATAGCAACTGTGTAAGGTTGGGTATAATGTCTGCAAGACTGAGCAATCAGCTTGGCCTCCTCCAGGACTAGACGCTCCATAAGTACACGGTATTTGTAGTGCTCTGACAGCTCTGTATGGGGGTCGAGCAGGTGGTCTAGTGCCATCTTAAGGTCAGTAAATTCTCTCTCACTATCATGAACCAGCTTGGGCAGTTCAGGTACAGGAACAGGCTGCTTCGGCGGCTGGAAACTGTATGTGGACTGTGGCATGGTGTACTGTGGCAGGAAAGAACTGTATCCATGGGGAGCTGGCCCTACCATGACAGGCACTGGCTGGTAGACCGTCTGTACTGCAGGAGGTTGAAGCTGGAGAACAGGTTGTGGAGATGGACCTGGCTGATTACCTGGCGGCTGCAAGATGGGCTGCGTAGTAATCATCGGTGGGGGCTGGTGCATAGGAGGTGCATTGATGACTTGTGTATGCTGATACATAGGCTGTGCAGCATTAATTTGTGTGGGCTGATACACTGGTTGTGCAGTTTGATACACAGGCTGTGCAACATTAACTTGTGTGGGCTGATACACCGGCTGTGCGGTTTGATACACAGGCTGTGCCGCGTTAACTTGCATGAGCTGATACACAAGCTGTGTGGTGTTACCTTGTGTGGGTTGATACACAGGCGGTGGAGTTTGATACACAGGCTGTGCAACATTAACTTGCGTGGGCTGATACAAAGGCTGTGTGGTGTAACCTTGTGTGGGCTGATGCACAGGCTGTGGCACTGCCATAGGGGTGTAGAGGTTCTGGCACTGAAGCATAATATTGTTTGATAGTGATGTGGGTTGCAGCACATGACGTGGTGTTGCTGGAGCCAGGGGTTGACATGCTGGTGTTGACACAGCTGGATGTGGCTGGTATTCTGTATGGGCTGGACCTGTATAATTGGGCTGGTATTGTTGAGCATTTACAGCTGTAGTCACAGGATTAATTATTTGATAGGCTGGTTGGTATAACGTAGATATTGTGTTATACTGGCTTGTCTTATCGACTGCCGCCGCTGGGAAATGACGCTGTGAGAACCCGAGTGCTGAAAACAGCTGGCCATCTTGAATAGCAGACTTGGTCTGCAGGCTGAGTGACTGCAGCTGTTGTGCACTGGCACTTAGATTGTCATCCTGATGAGGGGCAGCATAAGACATTAGTGACTGAGGAACTTGGTAGTCCTGGAGGTGAGCTGGTAGCTGCCGTGGCCGTTCTGTTAATCTTGATGTGTCCATTTTGCTGATATGAGTGAAGTAATCCGGCTCAGAAGGACCAAATGTTATGGAGAGTTAGGACTGTATGTTGATTTTTGAGGAGTTTAATTAACTGACCAGTTCGTTTACAGCATGCAGTTTCCTTTTCTGAGCTGTAAATTCTTCCTAACTGAAAGTAACTGGCATTAACTGTCCCTTTTTCTGTCTGTCTGGTATCTGAAATAAAAGAAAACGGCTAAAATGAGAACATGCTAACAAATAGCTTAGCTTACCCTTAATATTACAACAAGACAGAACCTTAAACATGAAATAAACATTTCTTTGGGCTGTCTCATATTTGCGCCAAAATCGCCACCCCATTTATATATGAAAAGAAGAAATTAGCGCTCATTAAAGTGCATTAAGCTCACCTTTGTCACAAACGCAGACAGGCATCAACGATAGAAAACATCAACGGCTATAAACCAACGGCTTTCTCAGCTCTACAGTATTTATCCCCAAGGACCCCTTAGCTGTCTAAAAAGATGCCTGACGTAAAATACGAATTAGCTGTCTAACAAATAAGAATTAGCTGTCTAACAAGATGCCTGAACAAAACAATACAGAAATATTAGGGAATTTATAACAAGCTCAGACAAATATGGTGGGACAAGGTTGTTCAGGCATTTAAAAACAAACAGCAAAAGTTTAAAATGAATTCTGTATTGCACATGGAGCCAGTGAAGGGACGCCAGGATGGGAGTGATATGCTCGTGCCTACGGGCCTGAGTTAACAGGCGAGCAGCAGAGTTCTGCACGAGCTGCAGACGGGCGAGACAGGTCTGGCTTATGCCTACATACAGTGCATTACAATAGTCAAGATGAGCCGGGATAAAAGTGTGGATTAGTTTCTCCAAGTCAGGTCTTGCTAAGATTGGTTTCACTTTTGCCATTTGAAAAAAAACTTTTCTGAACAACACTGCTAATTTGTTTATCAAATTTAAAATCAGACTCAAACTTCACCCCCAGATTGGTGACACAGTCCCTGAGATAAAAAGACAGTGAGCCAAGGTCTATGCTGGGAGAGGGACAGCAACTCGGTCTAAACATCATGACTTCAGTCTTGTTCTCGTTAAGACAAGGAAGTTTAGAGAAAACCATGCCTTAACATCATTAAGGCAGTGTGTAATTTGCTGGAGTGTATTGTTTTGTGCCAGGGGAAGATAGATCTGGCAATCATCAGCATTGAAATGAAAAGAAATGCCATGTTTCCTAAAAATTGAGCCGAGGGGGAGTAAATAAAGAGCAAATAAAAGAGGGCCAAGGATGGAGCCCTGGGGTATGCCGTGTGGAAGAGGAGCAGATATAAAATTGTCAATTTTTACACAGAAACTCTTATTAGTTAAATAGGACCTAAACCAATTGAGAGCGACACCCCTGGTGCCCACACGGTGCTCAAGACGAGAGATTAAAACCCTGTGGTCAACAGTGTCAAATGCAGCAGACAAATCTAAAAGCAATAAAACAACAAACTTTCCGGAATCTGTTAAAAGGAATATATCGTTTGAAACCCTCAAAAGTGCACTCTCTATACTGTGGCGGGCTTTAAACCCAGACTGAAACGGCTCAAAAATGAGCATCTACGCAACATCTAAGGATGTTTTAAGAAAATGCATGGAAGTTGTACAAAACAAAAACAGACATTGGTTTTATTAACAGCTCTTGTGGACCCTAGATGATGGGGGAGCTTTAAAAACAAAGGACACTGTTTTTCTCTCTGAAAGTTTGGTGAATTTTGACTGCTGACATCTGTTCCTCATCCCACTGTACTGAGACGCAGCCGCATCCCTTCTTTAAACCTTTTAACCCTTTACAGCTTGTCATTCTTTCATCTCCTCTCTGAGTTGGGGCCATCAGATAAATTGTCCAGAACAGGCGATCACTGCTGATGATCACAACAGATTTATTGATGATGTTCTGCTGTGTTTAAGATCTGATACGGCCACAAATTTACTCACCAGCACCTGCCTGAGAGAGGACTGTAAAACAAAACATTTCTGAAACGAATGTAATAAACTGGAGAATAAATCACGCCCCTGCTGTCCTCCCTTGACTTTACGAGTTCTTTGTGAATCTCACGAGAAAAGAGTCTCCAGCAAAGACCTTTTAAAACAGGCGAGCTTGAACGCATTCACAGCTGAGGGGTGTTTGTAAGAAAAGACAAAAGTTGAAGTCAGGTAAAAGAAGTCACATAACGCAGCCACAAACTTAGTGATTGTTGGGTGTGTTTTTTTTTGTCTTCAACTTCTCATTTTCATGTATTTTTCAGTCTTGTCTGACTACAGAGTGACAAAGGTTTATTCACGCAGGCAGCTTGGTGTGAAGAGCCACAAAGCCCTCCAGAGTGAAACTGGGAATGAGCAGTGTGTTTACTGCTGGGCTTTCAAAAACTATACTGTACTGACAAAATGCAGAGAAAACAGTTTTCAGTTGGTGCATCAAATTATAAACAAGGTCCTTTATTTCACCTCAAAGTGCATCAATTTTTGAGTAAAATCTACTTCCAAGTGATTTTTGTTTTCAATATTCTAGATTTAATGAATGTGGGAAGGCAAAAGGTTTTGTTGACTGATAAATCAACAGGTATTATTCACCCAGCAACAGTCAATAATAGTTTTTTTTTCTTTCCAAGTTGAATGTTTGCTTCTAATTTGTGGGAATTATAAAACTGTTTTCCCAGTTTTGCACATCTTTTTACACAGCAAAACGACTTTTTATTGTTTTGGTAGTCCACAACATTTTTTAGCTGCAGGCCACAAAACAGGATCGAATTTTAAAACCCTAGTGAGTGAAGTCTGGTCTATTCTGACCAAGGAGAGAAATGTTAAACAAAAGCCTTTGGAGGCACAAGAAAATAAGACATTTTATGCCTTAATCTGGTTGCCAAGTGTTTAATGTATGTACTATATTCCCATTATTACAAGTAAAGATTGTGTGCAATTACTGTAATGCATCACTTTTTGTTTAGTTTTGCTGCCCCCTAGTGGTGAAAGAGGAATTGACATGACTGAGCAGCTCGTGAACGTTGAAGAAAATTCATTAATTCAACCTTTATTTAGTCAGGTTAATCTCATTGAGCCTCGAGGACTCATTTACAAGAGAGACCTGTCTACAAACTAAAAAATGATGACAACAGCAACAGTAGAGTTTCCTTAAACAATCAACAATAGACAAACATAAGAGAGAAATACAGATTTTTTTTAAACAAATTAAAACAAAGTATCAAGAAAAATTTGCTAAAAGAAAAATACATGCTTTTTTTTTTTTTTTTTTACAAAAGCTAGGAGATGCATGGGGTGAATGCAGTGGTGATTTTTGTCTCTATTCGAGGGTGTTCAAGCACCCCTAAATTTTAAACGCAGCACCCCTAAAAATATATATATATAAAAATAAATAAATATTTTTATTATTAACAACAACAATAATAATAATAATTGTTGTTGTTGTTGTTGTTGTTGTTGTTGTTGTTGTTGTTGTTGTTATATACATGTATATATATACTGTATATATATATATATATATATATATATATATATTGGCAGTTCTGGGTTTTGGGTTCTGTTAACTGCATTTATGATTCAATGCAACAAAATAAACAAATTTAAATGGTACAAAACATTGTGATACTTGGTTTATTTACATAATGACTTTAAAGAGTCAGAGTCAAAGGTTCTTTATTTGTCGTTCGCATCACATGTGGTGCTTGTGGTGGAGCGAAATTTACAGCGAACAATAAAATGTAAAATAAAAAATAAAAAAATAAAATAAAATAAACAGTAATAAGATCTAAGATTTGAACCAAGAAAAACATTAACAAAAAAAATTTGGGGTGATTTTTTTTTTTAAATATCCGGCCCCTGAGCTGCTGGCTTTTGGTAACTGTGGCCGCCTGAGCAGTTTAGTTGAATAGTCCTGCTTTAGAGGGTGAATACTGTACAGTTATTCCATTTCCAAAACATAAACTGAGTCTGGAAAAATGTAAAAGATGGATAAAGCCCTGCGGCCGACAAACTGAATATAATGATAAAAAGGAAGTAGCACATGTTCATCTGTATGAAGGTAACTGACCATTGGTAACGATCAGGTCTCTCTTGTAAATGAGCCCCCGAGGCTCAATGGGATTAACCTGTATAAATAAAGGTTGAATGAGCTGCAAGTAAATCCTCCGTTGTCATAATTGCATGGTGTGCTTTATGATTAAATTAAAGGTTAACGCTTGAAGCTATTGTGCTTTGTTTTGTGTGTTTTGTAGATGTACACAGTATGTTGCAACTTCTGGTTGCATGAGTTAGGTAGTCCCCGATTTACGAGCGAGATCCGTTACAACGAGGCGCTCGTAAACCGGAAATCTCGTAATTTGGAACGGCCGCCATGTCTCTCGTAAATCCGGAATTTCGCTCGTAAATTGGAACGGTTTCGCTAGCGCGACTACAAACACTCTATTTTCATCCAAAAACTGCTTATGAGTGCATAAAAATGATCGGAAACGTGTGTCCATATGTTTAACTAACTAACTGTGGTGAAAAAACACATGAAAACTCAGTATTTTTTGCGTTTTTTCCAAAAATTCGCCAGCTCGTAAGTCTGGAACCTCGTAGATCAGAGCGCTCGTAATTCGGGGACTACCTGTAATCTTTGTTTGTTATTATCAGTTAACACTAAAGTGATTTTGTACAAAGCATTTATTAGGTTGTGTAATGTAAAGCAGGGTGCTACGTCTCAGTGGTGGGATGTAACTAAGTACAAATACTTTGTTACTGTACTTAAAGCTGCTGTCTGCGATTTCTGTATGACCAAAACACTTGGAAAAATTTTGAACAGGGAAAGCCTTCTGCTCCCTCCCCCTTGCTCTCTGGCTGACCTGCAACTCCGCCTCCTTAGCTCCTCCTCCTCCCAGCGCTGCAGGCTGGGACAGGCGGGGGATGAGCTGCGTGAAGCTGACACCCCACCCACATGAACAAAACTCTGTTTTTATTGGCTGGTTCAAAAAACTCTGTTTTTATTGGCTGGTTAACGGCTGGTCACTGTGGGTTTTTATAAATGCTTTTATTACCACCGGGAGACGCCAGAGGACTATAGTTTTTTCAGAGATTACTGTCAAACATCTATCTATCATAAAATAGTGGCAGAGTGAAGAAATATGTTTAAAAAATAACTTACATACTGATCCTTTAAGTACATTTTTCATGTATCTGTACTTTACTTAAGTAGAGTTAAACATGGGCACTTTTTACTTTTACTCCACTACATTTTACATGAAGTATCTGTACTTTCTACTACACTACATTTCTATAATGTGTTGAGTTACGGTACAAGTTACATTCACGTTGCAGCTTTTTCATTTGTCATTAGTTTG
>JBBPBX010067437.1:0-19404 GCA_038048925.1 Garcialebias charrua | reverse complement strand
GTGTGTGTGTGTGTGTGTGTGTGTGTGTGTGTGTGTGTGTGTGTGGCGATCAGACCCCGCATGCGATGTGACCGGTTCGGACCGCGAGTCCGCTCATCTTCTAAAATAGCGCTGATTATAACAGCGGAGTTATGTGTCCTCAACTTTAAAAACATAACCAGAGTTGTTAGTGCACTAAAAACAGCGTAACTCTTGGAAAAAGGAGCTGCTGGAAGCCAGAACTCAGATAAAAACAGAGCAGGTGGATCTCTGCTTCCCCCGTATGCCTCCCCACACAGCTCAGCTCTGAAGGGGGCTGGACATGGCGCAGAACTGCGCTGAAATCACGCCCACGTGCGCAGGGGCGTAACTTTAGGTCTAACATTGGGGGGGTTGTGATTAACAATAAACACGAAAAAATTGTACACTATACGCTTAATACCTTCGGTGTTTAATATCTCTCTCTTTTGTTTTCTATTGTTTATTGTTTGTTTGTTTATTGTTTAAGGAAATTCTACCATTGCTGTTCATTGTTCTTTAGTTTTAGCAGGTCGCTTTCGTAAATGAGCCCATGAGGTTCAAAAGATTTACCTGACTAAATAAAGGTTGAATGAATGAATGAATGAATGAATACGCGTCATCTCCACGCGACGCGTCAGCTTTGTCCTGATCAAGATGGCGGCGACAGGACCCAGCTAGTACGAAGAACTTCACAAAGAAACACGGTAAAAACAATTATTTCTTTGCGAGAAAAAATATATTACTAAGCTGAATTTATAGAATACGTGTTCTTGAGTTTAACGAAATGTTCAAATCAGCTGGATTTAAAAAAAAAAAAGTTCGCTGATTTTTATGCAGGCGCCAGGCGGGTCAAACCGGACGCTTTCTTTCTTTAAATTTAGCTAAATAAACGCTTAAAAATATACAGTATTTCTTCGCTGACTTATGGGTGATAGTAGACGTACTCCTGAGTTTAACGAATGTTCAAATCAGCTGGATTAAAAAAAAAAAGTTCGCTGAATTTTATGCAGGCGCCAGGCGGGTCAAACCGGAGCTTTCTTTCTTTAAATTTAGTTAAATAAACGCTTAAAAAATATATTTCTTACCTCACTACAGCAGACGGGCTCCTGATCTGAACCAAATGTGAAATCAGCTGGATTTAAAAATCCGCGGTGTGGTTTATGAGTGGTATCTTGCAAACAAAAACAGCTACCGGTACATCCATAGCAGGGAGCGTGCAGCCAGAGTAATCAGTCCGACAAAAGGAGGCCTTTTTCGGATACATGCATGTAGAAACTTCTGGGCAACTTCATGAGCAGCTCCGTGACTCACGTGACTTCCTGTAGCCGGTGAGATGGGTGATACCAAATTATTTGCAGGGGAGGGGGTCAGTCCTCAGGGAGTTTGTTAAAAACATGCAGCAATTTTACTAAAAAAATTGAATGAATAAAGAAAATCAATTATTGATGTAAGATATGTATAATGACGAAATGATGTCATTTTATTGGGGGGGTTGAAATGACCGGATCAAATTATTGTGGGGGTCAAAACCCCCACAACCCCCGTGTAAATTACGCCTATGCACGTGCGACACGCCTCCAGCGTTCTAGAGCAAGTCAAAATCATGTTTTTTCATGATTTTTGAGACTTAATTTTATAAGGAAATCAATGTTTTTAATCAGTCAGATTTATATGGGTGATTAATAACACATATTTATGCCGTGTGACAAAATAAAAACACAAATTTAATTTCATTTTACACGGTCTTTAAGACCAATAAAATACAGAAAATAAACATCACAGGAAATAAAAATCAAACAAAAGAATCCATCCAAAACAGAAAAACATTAAACTAAGTTGTCACAATAAGAGATCAACTAACATTAAAAGCCCACATAGGACAACCTGAATAAAAATAAATAATAATAATCCATAACTCTATCCAGCAAAACATTAAGGCTCCAGCATCAGAAATATAATATATACAGTGGGGTGTGGGTGTGTTTGTTCCTTCTGAAGTCCACAATCATCTCCTTCGTCTTCTNNGAGGTGGAACATCTGGAGAGCTGGTGCAAAGAGAACAACCTTCACATGAATGTGAAGAAGACGAAGGAGATGATTGTGGACTTCAGAAGGAACAAACACACCCACACCCCACTGTATATAGGTGGATCTGCGGTGGAGGTGGTCTCCAGCTACAAATACCTGGGTGTACACTTGAATGATAACCTCAGCTGGAGCAATAACACCACCAGCCTGATCAAGAAAGGTCATCAGAGACTCTACTTCCTCAGACGGCTGAGACGAGCCGGTCTGAGAAGCCCAGTCCTCACCTCGTTCTACAGGTGTGCAGTGGAGAGCGTCCTGTGCTCCAGCATCAACGTGTGGCATGGAGGCTGCACAGTTGCAGAGAGAAAAGCTCTGCAGAGAGTGGTGAAGGCTGCACAGAAGTCTGTGGGAGTCAGTCTCCCCACCATCACAGACATTTACACCTCCAGATGCAGAAAAAGAGCCACCTGCATCATGAAAGACCTCACTCACCCAGCACACTCACTCTTTGCACCACTCCCTTCGGGACGGAGGTTGAGGAGCATCAAATGTAGAACCACTAGACTGAGAAACAGCTTCTACCCTGAGGCTGTCAGACTCATGAATAAATAAATAATAAGAATAAACACTGCAAAATGTCACATCATACTGATACTGTACTGATCTGTTTCTTGTTGCTGCGTTCATCTGTGACCATCTGTTTCTTGTTGCTGCGTTCATCTGTGACCATCTGCTCATGTTCGTGCTGCTGTTTATAATGATGTTTTTCTACTACATTAGGGCTTAGTGTATTACTAGCTGATGTGATGTCTCTCTTAGTTAATCCTAGATGTTATTATTGTATTTCTCTTGCATTTGTTGTTGGATGTAACTGGGACCCTGTGTACATAATCTCGTTTTCAACACATGTACTACATGCGGTGCAAATGACAATAAATTCTCTCTGACTCTCTCTGACTCTCTGATAATAGATCAATAAAACCTAATTCAAATCCACAACCACTATTTAAAACAAAGAAGTTTAAACTTTTTTTTTTCACCAAAAGTTTTTGTTTTCCCACCAATTCAGCCGTTTTCATTGTAGATGGGATTTTACTGTTTTATTGTAAAGCTCAAGCAGCTCTTGACTGACCCTCACCGCTGTGCAGTTGAGAACAGTAGTGAACAGCAGGCTTGGGAGTCTGGGATTTTGCAGAGCCCTGAACCCTGCGGCAACCCAGCAGCAGCTGGGCCCAGTACCTCGGAGGGTCTCCTCTCAATTAACACCCAGCTGTTTTCCACAGCAGTGCAGGGATCAAGGCCTCCTTGGCCTCCCCTTTCTGCTATATTCTGCACAGACACACCACAGAGTCAGGCCTCACACAGTGCATCTACGACTCCTTCACACACCTTGATGCACCCTTTGTTGTGCATCAATATCATCCTTGAAAGTAAAGACGTAGGGGTTTACTGACTGCAAGTACGCCTGAGACTCGGCAACAGAGGGAGTCACAAAGCTCAATTAGGAAGAATGTGTACACTAAACTGCTTCTGCGTTGGTCTGAATTAACAAGTGGCAGCTTAACAAAGATGCATTATTGAGCCAGTTAAGCATAAGCGATGTATAAAATAAGTATTTGCATGATGTGGTCAGGAATTTGAGCATTGACAGTGCAAACTCAAGTGTGGGGATAGGCTAAGAGAAAAGTAAAAACTGACTGGTTGGATCACGGCCATGTTTCTCTTTAAAGGTGAGGAGCTACATGTCATGCTGCAAAAGCAAAGGAGGGTCCAACCTAACCGTTGTGATTCAATTGAGTACAGACTTGGCAACGTTGGGGGTTTTCATGATGATGAATGTCAGAATTTAATCCAAACACAATGGGAATTGGAAGGTCTGAATAAGTTATTACAGTAGCATAATACAGTGTGATAAGAGAAAACTTGCCAGATTGCATTTTAAATCAGATTATGTTTACATTTTGTAATTTAGTTAACATGTCTAGTAACTATCAAATTAATATAAAACAAAAGTATTGTGGTATGTAGCAGGTGGGGGAGTGAGGGTGTTAAGCATTCTGTCCAACCCTTGCACTGTTTTAACATTGAGCGTGGCTGGGCATCAAACTGTTCAACATTTTAAATAAAAGCAACCACTTCATTAAATGTGCACAAATATACAAACATAATATAAAACAGTAGGAAAACCCTGCTGGATTTTGAATGTAATGCATTAACCTCTGGGTAAAAACGATTTGTGAGGTGGTGGGGGTAAAAGAGGTGTATGGATGAGAGAAGAAGTAATTCCAGACATGTTCATACAACAAATTAAAGGTAAGTTAAAATTCTAATCTAATGGTCAGTAACATTTTTAAAATGTCATCTACTTTTGAAAACAACTGAGATTTAGTCATTTATATTGAGCCATCGGGAATAATTGAAATGATGGCAAGATGGCCGCGCTCAGAGCAGCCGCAGCTTCACGAGCTCCCGGTTCATCCTTAGTTCTTAGTAATTGTAATAATGTTTTTGTACCTGACTCTGCGCGTTTTTTGCGGGTGAATTACAGCCGAACTGAGCTGTTAAGAATTGGAGCGGAATTACCACAAGGCACGGCTGAAATCAGCAACGAGCTCAAATCAGAGCTCGGGAGATTGGAACTGCTACGATCATCTTTCTGGAAGCAGACGCGCTCCAGGGGAAAGAGGAGAAAGCGATGCTCTCGAGAAAAAAAGAGAGGTTGCCGAGCAGGAGTTATGACGAGACTGCGGACAGATGCTAAAACCGGGAGACCCCCGCTACCGGCTCTTTTCCTGGCTAACGTGCGCTCGTTGGACAACAAGATGGATGAGCTTCGTTTGAGAGTAACCACGTCGGAGGAGATGGGAAGGTGCTCGGTCCTTTGTCTCACGGAAACGTGGATAAATGAGAACACTCCTGACTCTGTTTATGAGCTGGACGATAAGCTATTTTTCAGAACAGACCGGAGCACCGAGAACACGGGGAAGACAAGAGGTGGTGGTGTTTGTATCTACGTGAACAAAGACTGGTGCACGAACTGTGCCGTGATCAAAAAGCTTTGCTCAGCTGCTGTGGAGCTGATCACGGTAAGATGTCGGCCGCATTATCTTCCTCGCGACCATGCTGTGATAATAATAACAGCTATCTACATAGCACCCGATGCTAATGCTAATGATGCCCAGAGAGAAATTCATGAGCTACTCACCTCGCTTCAGTGTAAATATCCTGAGGGGTTTTTCATTGTTTGTGGAGACGTCAATCACGTAAATCTTCAAGGCTCCCTCCCTGCCTTCCATAAGCACGTCTTCACAGCAACGAGAGGTGATAAGACATTAGACCAAGTCTTCACGAATGTAAAGGGGGCGTACACGGCGAAGACACGTGCAGCGCTGGGAGCTTCCGACCACTGCTCTTTGATTCTGGCTCCAAGAGAACTACCCCCGCTGAGACGGGCAAAACCGGAACAAAGAGTGATCAAGCTGTGGCGTCAAGATAGTTCCCCCATGCTACGAGACTGCTTTGAGAGGACAAACTGGTCTGTTTTCAGAGAAGCAGCCACTGATGGAAGCTCAGTTGATCTGGAGCTGTATGCTTCCTCAGTCCTGGGCTACATAAGTACATGCTCTGAAAATGTATCCATAAAAAAACATGTCAAATATTACCCAAATCAAAAACCGTGGTTAACTAAAGAGGTGCGCACCCTGCTGGCAGCCAGGGATACTGCATTCAAGTCAGGAGATAAAGAGGAGCTGAGAATGAGGAAAAAAGAACTGAGGGATGGCATTAAGAAAGCCAAAGCCACTTATGCACAGAGAATAGAGGGACAGTTCACCTCACAAGACCCACGGAGCATGTGGAAAGGTATTAAATGCATAACAGATTACAAAGGCAAGAATAAACAATGCCCCAGGGACCCATCCCTGCCTGATGCCCTCAACAAGTTTTATGCACGTTTTGATGATCCAAATAGACCAGCTAGCACCAGACTCACCTCATCACCAGATGAAGAGCATCTCAGAGTGACCGCAGCAGAAGTGAGAGGCAGTCTCAGAAAGATTAATCCCCATAAAGCAACTGGACCAGACAACATCCCAGGGAAAGTTCTGAAGGAATGTGCAGACCAGCTCTGTGAGGTGCTGGCTGACATCTTCACCACCTCACTTTCACTGGAGTCAGTTCCCACCTGCCTGAAGACTGCCACCATCATCCCAGTTCCAAAGAGCTCCACAGTGACTGGTCTGAATGACTATAGACCGGTGGCTCTCACCCCGGTGGTCGCTAAATGTTTTGAGAAACTGGTCATGTCCCACATAAAGAAAACCGTGAACACCAACGTGGACCCTCATCAATACGCATACCGTGAGAACCGATCAACAGAGGACGCCATTTCTTCCGTGGTCCACACTGCTCTCACCCACCTGGATCAGAAGGACTCATACGTGCGCCTGCTCTTTGTGGACTTCACATCTGCCTTCAACACCATGATCCCCCAAACTCTGATAGACAAACTATCTACACTTGGACTAAGCCCCTCTATTTGTAACTGGATACTAGACTTCTTAACAAACAGACCACAGTCCGTGAAGATCCACAACTTCTCCTCCTCCACCATAACCCTCAGCACTGGCTCTCCCCAAGGATGTGTGCTGAGCCCCCTTCTGTTCACTCTGCTCACATATGATTGTACAGCCACACTTCCAGGCTGTCATATTGTTAAGTTTGCAGATGATACAGCTGTGGTGGGCTGCATCACAAACAATGATGAGTCCAGCTACAGACAGGAGGTGGAGCACCTGGAGAGCTGGTGCAAAGAGAATAACCTTCACATGAATGTGAAGAAGACAAAGGAGATGATTGTGGACTTCAGGAGGAACAAACACACCCACGCCCCACTGAAAATGGGTGGGTCTGCAGTGGAAGTGGTCTCCAGCTACAAATACTTGGGTGTACACTTGAATGATAACCTCAGCTGGAGCAACAACACCACCAGCCTGATCAAGAAAGGTCATCAGAGACTCTACTTCCTCAGACGGCTGAGACGTGCTGGTCTGAGCAGCCCAGTTCTCACCTCGTTCTACAGGTGTGCAGTGGAGAGCGTCCTGTGCTCCAGCATCAATGTGTGGCATGGAGGCTGCACAGTTGAAGAGAGGAAAGCTCTACAGAGAGTGGTGAAGGCTGCACAGAAGTCTGTTGGAGTCAGACTCCCCACCATCGCGGACGTTTACACCTCCAGGTGCAGGAAAAGAGCCACCTGCATCATGAAGGATCTCACTCACCCAGCACACTCGCTCTTTGCCCCACTCCCCTCAGGACGGAGGTTGAGGAGCATCAAATGTAGAACCACTAGACTGAGGAACAGCTTCTACCCTGAGGCTGTCAGACTCATGAATAAATAAATAACAAGAATAAACACTGCAAAATATCACATCATGTTGATGCTGATCTGTTTCTTGTTGCTGCGTTTCACCTGTGACCATCTGCTCATAATGACTCATGTTCGTGCTGCTGTTTATAACGATGTTTTTCTACTACATTAGGGCTTAGAGTATTACTAGCTGATGCTTCTCTTAGTTAATCCTAGAATGTTATTACTGTTTTTCTCTTGCATTTGTTGTTTCTCTTGTAGTTGTTGTTGGATGTAACTGGGACCCCGTGTACATAATTTCGTTTTCATCACATGTACTAC
Organism: Garcialebias charrua; assembly: GCA_038048925.1. NCBI lineage: Eukaryota > Metazoa > Chordata > Actinopteri > Cyprinodontiformes > Rivulidae > Garcialebias > Garcialebias charrua. The sequence goes on along the minus strand of JBBPBX010067437.1, from coordinate 11,690 downwards.
ATGCGGTGCAAATGACAATAAAGACTCTCTGACTCTGACTCTGACTCTGAATTAACAGCATTAAATTCTAGTTTGCACTGTTTCTTGTGCACTAGGATCGAAAATAACTATTAGAGACCATTTGGCAGACCACATGGAGTTGATATTCACAACTCCGAAGTCCACAAAAAACAGATTTTAGCTTCAAGCGTCTAAACAAGAAAGATGCTTGAATTCATTTCCACACACCTAAATATATCTCAACTGATCTTCCTGTCAAAGAGCAGGTGAGAAGCTGCTGCCAAATACAGTACCGTACTTTTTGCTGTTTAAGTCACAGCTTTTTGCATAAATTAGCATGCCCTGCGACTTATATAGCGAAGAGGCTTATTTATGTTTTTGTTTTTTCCCCCCATATTTATAACCCAATTTTTGGCACAACACCAGCCCACGTTTACAGGTGGTCAGCGGGTGATGCATAATAGATGCAACCTATATGGTGAAGTGACGTATTTGTGTTTGTTTCCACTTTATTAGACATATTTGAAATTATGTGACTTATACGGTGATGCAAATTGTATGGCGGTAAGTACAGTAATCATAAACCGGATCAAGATATCAGGGAGCTGAAGGAAGCTATGTGAAAATGCTAGGAAACAACATAACAAAACTAAACAGAAAACACTGAAATACATTAAAATAAAATAAAGTCAATGTAGCATGTACCAAGGCAATTTTAGAAGACTTCCTTCTGCTGACAAGCTTTATAGAGATGCCGATTTCATTTTCCAGCAGGACTTGGCACCTGCCCACACTGCCAAAGGTACCAGAGGCTGGCTATGAAATATTCTAATATTCTGAGACACTGAGTTTTACTTTTATATTTCACTCTGTGTGTAATCACTGTGAAAAATCACATCATGCTGCTGCTGATCAACAAAGTATTTTATGTTGCTGTGTTCATTGTTATGTGTTCATTCGTACTCATGTTTGTGCTGCTGTTCGCTGTAATGGTTTTATGATATTAGTTCTTTGCGTATTTTTAGGTAACACTTTTTTAGGTCATATCTTGGATCTTATTACTGTTGGATGTAACTGGGACCATGTGTACATAATGTCGTTCCACTACATGTACCACATGTGGTGTGATGGACAAAAAAAAAACTTTCATTCTCTCTGTCTGACTCAAATGGATCTATGTAATATATGAGCAGCACGATGGTTCAGTGGTTAGCACTGTTGCCTCACAGCAAGAAGGTCCTGGGTACAATCCCTGGTTGGACCTGGGGTCTTTCTGTGTGGAGTTTGCATGTTATTCTCGTGGTTGCATGCGTTTTCTCCCGGTACTCCAGTTTCCTCCAGCAAACCAAAAAATATGCCAGTCTGCCTTCAGGCCCAGGCCTCCCTATAATATTCTAATATTTTTAGATGTACCTGTATCTGTTGGAGTACAGTTGGGGATTTTAATTTGGGTAACACTCTACAATAAGGCTCCCATTATAGATGGCTAATCAGTAGTTTATTGGTAATTCATTTCTCTATAAACACTTTCTAAATCATTAATAATTGTTTATTATGTGTTAATTAAGGGTGAGCGAGAACAAACTGAAAGTTATGCACCATAACTCATGTTCCCTGAAGGAAGGGAACGAGGTGCAACATACTTCCTATGGGAATTGTGCCCCCGCACGATAACCCGAAGGAATATACTCAGCCTTTACGGCTAGGGGCGTCACCCCCATGCCAGAGGCCCCGCCCTCTGGGTACTTAAGTGGCTTGCACCCCTCCATCTTTCTCCAAAATTGCACTTCACCGAGCTTTCAGCATTGAGAAGGGCCAGATATGTTGCACCTTGTTCCCGTCCTTCAGGGAACATGAGTTATGGTGCATAACATTCAGTTCCCTTTCAGTTGGTCTCTCGGTGCAACATACTTGCTATGGGAACGTAATCCATTCACGCCCTTGAAATGCTCAGTAAAGTACAAGTGAGAACCTCCATCCTAAAGGACAGGCATCTCCCAGCTACATTATGCAGGGAATGTAGAAAGCACATGCTAAGAGGAAAAAATGCCAAATGCAAGAAACACCAAAGGGATGTTTCCACTAGGCATATATATGCATACACCAATTAGAGACAGCTTAAGCGTGTTCCAACAGTGTGAATACTTATCCCCTTTTCCCAATGGAACATCCTGAGAAACGGGAGGAAAAAATTGACCCACCATATCACAAGAAATTGGGTGGCAGATATAGAGGTAGAAAACCCAAGCCAAGCACAGAGTAACCTCTCAGGTCCTTGTTAACTTTGTTCTTTGTTTTGGGACAAAGCAACCAAAGCCTTAGGCTCTCAGCCAGATCCCTTCAGAGGCTAGGATGAAAGTTGCCACAACTCTGGACGTGGGTGTAGAAGCTGCCCATGCGCCTGAGTCAATAGGTCCCTGTGAGAAGGCAGTTGCCATGGTATCCCAGGTAGCATTGAAATCAGCTCCGGGAACCACGTCTTCTGTGGCCATCTTGGAGCTATGAGAATCAAGGAGATAGCTCCCTGACATACCCGTTCCAATGTCACCCCGATCCGAGGGACAGGTGGAAAGGTATAGTAGAGCACCCCTGCAGGCCAATCATGTGCCAGAGCATCCATACCCAATGGATCATCTGCTTCCCTCAAGGAAAAGTAGAGGTCACAGTGTGAGCTAGCCCTGCAAGCAAACAGGTCCACAGAAGCTTTCCCAAATCGTGACCAAACCTGTTCCACAATCCGTGGATTCAGGTTCCATTCTGACGCCAAAAGAGGCCCTCTCGTTAGGGCGTCCGCCCCATAATTTAGTTAACCAGGGACTTGAGTTGCCCTAAGTGACAAGATTCTTGGAGCACACCATATGAGCATCCTCTGTGCCAGTCCTAGGAGGGCCTGGAACCTTGTCCCTCCCTCCCTGTTGATGAAGGACACTGTGGTCCTGTTATCTGATTTCACCAGGATGTGTCCAACAATCAGACCTTTATTGAAAAAATATTTTAGTGACAGGAATACGACCAACAACTCCAGGAAGTTGATATGTAATCTTGTTTCCTGTTCATTCCAAAGACCGCGGGCATTCTGGTTTCTACAGATCGCCCCCTATCCAGTTTTTGAGGCGTCCGTCGTGATGACCAAACGAGATGACACCCTTCCCAATGAGACCCCTTCCGTGAAAACGGACAAGTCCCTCCAGGGTTCCAGGGCCTCCAGGCACTCTGGGTCTATCCTAAATTCTCTGCCTGATTAGGCAGGTCGGGTTGTATTCGTTGATTCAGCCATACTTGTATTGGTCGCATTTTCAGTAATGCGTGTGGAACACAGGGAATAGTTGCCGCCAAGAGGCCTAAGAGGCGTTGGCAGGTTTTCATAGGGACCCGTTGGTCCAGTTTAAACCTTTCCAGGTAACGGCGAATGGAGGAAACTCGTTCCTTCGAGAGCCATGCTCTGTACTGGACAGTGTCGATCTGTACTCCCAAAAATACGGTAACCCGCGATGGAGTCAAATCGCTTTTTTGTAGGTTTATGACAAAACCAAGAGACTCCAGGTGAAAAATCACCCTATAGGAGTGTGACTGGGCCTGCTTTCTGCTTTCAGCCAGAATCAGCAGGTCATCAAGGTAATTCATGACCCTGTGTCCTTGATTCCTAAGAGGGGTCAGAGCTGTATCCAGACATTTGGGAAATGTACGCGGAACAGTCTTTAAACCAAAGGGTAAGGCTTTGAATTCATAAGCGTTACCCTCGAAGGTAAAGCGGAGAAACTTCCCTTGTTTCCTCCATACATCTATATGGAAATAGGTATCTTTTAAATCCACTGTACACACGTAGTCTCCAGGTCTCACAGACTGGAGGACTTGCCGCAGTGTAAGCATCTTGAACTTGAATGTTTTAATCCTCTTGTTGAGAGTCCTGAAATCTAGAATCGTCTCAGGGAATGATCCTTTTTGGGCACCAGGAAGTATTTACTGTAGTGGCCAGAGCGTAGCTTGCGTCCTGAGACCAGGCTAATCACTCCCTTTTGCAGCATTTTTGAGACTTCCTCCCTCAGTACTTGTGCACGTTTAGGGTTAATTTTAGATTGCAGCACCCCTGTGAAGCAGGGCGGTTTCTTTGAGAACTGCAACTTGAGCCCATGACGTATCGTTGTCATGACCCACTCATTTGGTAAACACGCCTTCCAGGCTTGCGCGTGCGCGCTAAGCCTGGAGGGCATGTTGAATTGCTGCTTGTCATGTATTAGCGCCAGAGGGGTGATCTTTGACCCCCCTTGCACTACTCTGAGCAGGTTGGTCGGCTCAACAGAAGATATCGCGAGATCTGACCATCCTTGGCAGGGCTCATGTATCTTGCTATGGTTCATAGTTTGACCATATGGTTTGTTTATAAAAATGGGACTCGAGTCAAGAACCAGGGTAGTCTGTGCTTTGGTACTTTTATTTTTGTTCATGTCTGAAACAGTGTTTGTTTTGTTTACACATGCAAAATTCGAGTCATGTTTGGTGCGCTCACACATACCACTCACTCCTCGTAGTCTTTTACAAGGGGAGACTGGGCTCAAGAGGTCAGGTTCCCATACCACGTGGGTGGTCAAACCTGTAAAATTGTCAGATCGTCCTGTTACATCAGGTTTGAGTCTGTTTTCCTCATTGGGTCACTGCAGAGGTCCTTGGCCGGTATTGGAAGGTTTTGTCACCACCAGTAGGTCTCTTCCGTGGTGGGCCATGCGTGTCTTCCTTTGGGGGTGCAAAGCTTTTCCTTGGCAAACCCCTCGCAGAGGGCTTCCGCCTGTGTGCATCTGTTCCAGCCTGGCCTGGACGCGTTCCAATGCTCCCCCGAGGAGTCCCGTCGACTTGATGGGATGCTGGAGAAAAGTGGACCTCTGGTTTTCTGGGAGGTCTGACAGAGTTAGCCAAAGATGGCGCTGGGCGACAACTATTTCCGCCATTGCCTTGCCTTGGGAAATGGCTGTTGTCCCCATCATACGGAGCACGAGGTCCAAGGCACGGCAGGCCTCCTCCATGGCTTCCGTCGCGTCCTGCTCGTCTTTTGTCACCTGGATATGTTGGAGTTTTTCCGTCAGGTATGCCTACACCATGGTCGATGCGTTCATTGCGCGAGTTGCGAGGCCCTGAGCCTTGTAGCACTTCTCGATTTGTTTCTCCGAAGCGCGACAGGCCCTGCTGGGTAGCGTGGGTTTCGTCCCCGTGACTGTGGTGGCCAAGTGAGCCGCCAGAGTCTCCTCTATCGGGGGTGCATTGGCGAGGCCTGCTGTCTCCATTCCCGCGACGTCAAGGAGTCGGGATAATGGTAGCATGATGGAAGCTCCGGGTTCCGCCCAGGAGCGTTTGAGCTCCATGAGGAAGTCCGGAAAAATGGGCATTTTCTGTGACGTTGACGATTGTTTCGCGTAAAAGTAGCTTCCTGCTAGCCTCGTAGCCTGTTGGCAAGGCGTGGGGTCTGGCCACGTGACCTGCAAGTCATCTGCCACCCTGTGGCACAGGTCGAAGAAGGCAGGTACTGACAAGTCCGGTTCCGGTAAGATTTGCGCCAGGTTCTAGGAGGAATCAACAGTTTCCCCTTTGTGACCATATTAGGCGTCTTGGTCGGACACTTCAGGCGTCGAGTCCTCGGCGGCAACTGAGGAGTCTGACATGTTGTCCTCTCCGACTCGGCCGTTGCATTCCAGGTCCACGTTTTCGGGCTCCGTTCAGGAGGGAGCACTTTAGTGCGACCTTCAGCGCAGCGTTTCTAGCCATGGATTTAGCCAACGCGCCAGCCCGTCGTTTCCTCACTACTGCCGACATTCGACGGCAGTGAGAGCAGGAGTCAGGGAATTCCAGCGCTCTCCTTGCGTGCAGAATCTCTAGGCAGACAGGACAGGCCTCGTGGGTGTCCGTCGCCGAGAGGGAGTAGCCGCATCCGCTGGGACATGGGCGCGAGCGAGGACTCGTCGTCTTAGTTTTCCTCCTCCTTGTGCTCCGTTTTCCCTTCTCGGGAGCCATGTCCGGCGAGAAGCGTCAAAGTTGTTCCTAGTTTTCTTTTGTTTGAAGCCGTCTTCTCCGTCGTCTTGCTTTCGCTGGTTAGCTTGCTAATGGTTAGCAGGAGGTTGTGACGCAGTTAGCGCTGTTGAGCGAAAAGCTGCGGAAAGAAGAAAACTTCGAAGGTGAGTAGAAAAAAGCTGGACCAGCTTTTGCCAGCCCAGCAGTATGCAGGAAAATTTCTTTGTAAGCTCAGTGTAGGGAGCAAGCTCACCTCAGTCGAGCGATGCGACAACAGATAAGTCCCACAAAGTTCAGGTGTTTAAGCAAGGTGAAGGGCAAAAAGAGAAAGATGGAGGGGTGCAAGCCGCTTATGTACCCAGAGGGTGGGGCATCTGGCATGTTGGTGACGCCCCTAGCCGTAAATGCGTGAGTATATTCCTTCAGGTAATCGTGCGGGGGCGCAATTCCCATAGCAAGTATGTTGCACCGAGAGACCAACTGAAAGGGAACTGACCAGTTTCTTGCACAATAGTGAGCCAAATCTGTTCATAAATTTCGTATAGAGTTGTTATATTAAACATTTTAGACTAAGTTACTACCTTGTAAGCACAGTAAGCATTTGTAAACCTATTTTTTAGAGTTGCTTATAATGAAGTGATAAAGTACAATATTATATGCAACATTATACCTATCTATAAACTATTTATTAGCCATGTATAAGGGGAACCTTATTGTAAAGTGATACTGTAATCTGTGTCTTCACAACAATTTAAAAAAAAATGTCACGCACGAGAGAGGAGGGTCTGCTCTCAGTTGGTTCAGATCCTACCTCACAGACAGATCCTTTTGTGTTTCCATCAAATATTTTAGTTCTGCATCGGCAGCACTTAAATGGGGGGGGTCCGCAGGGGTCCATCCTGGGACCTCTCCTATTGTCTTTATACCTGCTGCCACTTGGTGCTATTTTCCTGAAACACAACATAACTTTTCACTTCTACGCCGATGACTGTCAAATTTACTTCCCCCTAAGACACAATGGCACGTGCTCTTTTCAACCTCTGCTCGACTGCCTGGCTGAGATCGGGGACTGGATGACTTTAAATTTCTTAGGTTTCAATGAAAATAAGTCTGAAGCCATGTTGTTACCTCCCAACGACACGATCACGAACCACTGCATCGACTTTTCTGCTCTACCCCTGTCAGAAAAACAAAAAGTCACAAATCTGGGAGTGATAATGGACCCTTCCATGAAACTCAACAGTCATGTAAACATGATCGTTAAATCCTGTTTTTTCCAGCTGAGGCGACTGTTTAAGCTGAAGCCCATATTATCCAAAAATAACCTGGAGACAGTAATACATGCATTTATTACATCTAGGCTTGATCACTGCAATTCACTCCTGTTTGGTATTTGTCAGACCATCATTGCACGACTACAATTGGTTCAGAACGCAGCAGCCCGATTTTTTACCAGTACAGGCAAAAGAGAGCACATTACACCAGTCTTGGCCTCCCTGCACTGGCTACCGATTCATCTTCAAATCCAGTTAAAAATTCTCATGTATGTCTACAAATCGCTGAACAGTCTCGCCCCCGCCTATCTCTATGATTTGCTACAGCCGCACCACGTTCTCTGAGGTCAGCGGACCAGTTACTTCTCACAGTTCCAGGGACTCATCTTAAGCGCAGAGGTGACAGAGCCTTCTCTGTAGCAGGCCCAATACTTTGGAATGAGTTACCTCTGCTTGTCAAACAGGCCCCTCCCTCTCGGTTTTCAAATCCTGTTTAAAGACCCATTACTATTATGTTGCTTTCAACACCAGATGATCAGATGGTCATTATATTTATAATCTGCAACAATGTACAGTATGTCTTTTTTTTACTTCATTTTGTATGTTGCCCATGTGTTGCCTGTTGTTTGTTTGTTTGTTTGTTTGTTTGTTTGTTTGTTTGTTTGTTTGTACAGCAAGTTGGTTGGCATTGTCACTGTTTTAAGTGCTCTATAAATAAAATGGTATGGTATGGTATGGCAGGAGTAAAGCCAAGTGTCTCACCCATCACCCTCACAAATCATCTCTACAGATAAGACTATACTGTATATGAGTGCAATGTTACTGTAATCTTGTTGTATTTTGACCAATATGCAGCCCCAGAGGAATTCAGAAAATTGTGTAAAGTTGTGAAAAATGGTCCTAATATACTTTAATAATAGGATTATCTGAAATCAGATTCAAGAGAAAGTTTCTATATATATTTTTTCTTTTTGTTTGTCCTTGCCTTTTCCTCAGTCTCATCTTGACAAGGATCGATAGACACTGCAGCAACATCCAGCAAACCATGCCTTGATGGTAATTTTTAGCAAAACGTGGAGATAAATAGGTGATCATTTTATCACTGATGTCATCTGCAAACAGAAAAATCAACCTTCAGTGAGGTGCGCTGGGGGAGGTTTGATTGACATGTGAGCCAGCATGGGTTTGTCCTGAGGGCTGGATCTTTAATGTTTTCTCAGAGTCTAGATTGTTCGCTTTTCCAGCTGCAGTGAAGAGGGAATCGCACATAAAAAGGCAAAGCTTTGGGGAAAGAAATCTGCTCTGCATCACTAAATCATATTTAAGACAATTCTTGACAATTTTTGTCAAAATAGACGCTCACAGCTTTGCCTGAATTCTTTTTCCACCAGCTATCTTGGTAAAAAAAACGTTATTTTGAAAGTCATTTCCCATTAGCTGTCTGAGTAGAGGTTTAGTGTGCTCTGCCTTTGTTCACTGTGATTATCCAATTACCTAAATGGATCCTGCCAATTCAACACTTACCCGTGTGTCTCATTGTTAAAATGTAAGACATGTTGGTGCTCAAAATGAAATATCGGGCAAGAAGACTGTCATTTTATTTTTGCACTTTTCAAATCAAACACACTATTACACTCTGCCCACAAGCATTAAATGATTTCTCTCAGCTTTTGTCCTTCCATGGTCCAGGAGGAGAAGGAGTTGGTGGGATGCAGGGTCACAAAAGGCAAGATGAGAACTGTCTTTCTATTTTCTGCTGCTGCCTTTCCATGGTCTGATGGAGAGTGTGGCTGTCACAACAAAGTCCTGCCACAACCTCCATCCATCATCTCCTCCTCATCTGTGATCATCTATTTTCCCCTTCAGATGTATCTGTTCTTTTTGGATCCCTTAGCCTCTGCCAGCTTTTATGTTGCTGCGTGAAACATCTCGTCTTTATTCTCCAGCAGGAAGAATAGTGGCTTTAGTTATTCACAAATAATTGTAGTTTAATTTACTTGTTAAACGACAGAAATGAGGAATAATTTAAGTAAACAGGACTCGTGCAGGATGTTATTTTTTAATCAAAAATGTATTGCATGTTATTATATACTGTATTACAAAGGTTTATTCACTGAAATAAAAATATTAACAAAATATAATTTGGTTAACACGTTAATTACTAAAGTTACAGTGATTTTACAAGAAAGGTCTGAACTGTTTTCGTCTATAGATTGGATTATATGTGCTTCATTTTGGATTGCGGCTAGTTGCATTGAATGCATTTGAGCAAATTGCACATAATTAATTCACAGTATTTCATTGGTGCCTAAGATTACTGGACTGATTCTCTGAACTATCTCAGACTGCATGCTTACTTGTGGTTCCTAGAGTTTCCAGAAGCAGAATGGGATGAAGATATTTCAGTTATCAGACTCCTCTCTTGTGGAGCCAACTTCCAGTTTCTGTCTGTATCCAGTTTGAAGACTGGGCTTAAGATTTTTCTTTTAGATAAATCCTATAGTTAGGGTTGGCCTGTTATGCTGCTATAGGCTTAGACTACTGGAGGACATATTGACCGTGTTTCATCAAATTAATAGTTACAGATACCTACAAATGTATAGTTTACATTTGAAATTATTTCTATTTTAACATGCTTGCCCCCATTCTGCATCTGCCATTGTGTATCTGTTCCTCTCAAACCCAGCTGGTTAAAGCAGATGGCCGCTTGTCCCGAGTCTGGTTCTGCTGGAGGTTTCTTCCTCATGAGGGAGTTTTTCCTTCCTTTGTGCTTGCTCAGAATGGGAGAGCGTGATGAAGTGGAGACTCAAAGAAATCTGCTGGCTCCTTCGATAAATAACTTTATTTAATGACTTATTATGTACTGTATATGAACATTTCAGTTCCATGAGATTTCTGTTGTGACGTGGCACTATATAAAAAAAACTGAATTGAACTGAAACTAGCGACAGTTGGATGTTTATGCCAAATATTTCATGTCTTCGTACATTCCCGTAAGAAGAAATTCAACTAAATGACTGAAGGCCTTGTTATACTTGGCCCGTCGGCCCGTCGGATGTCTTTTACCCCCCGTTGAGTGAGCAAACATTGTGCAACTTTTGGCCGCACTCCCGCTGTGATCCCCCGGTGCATAGGCGTCGTGTACATAGCCCCCAAACAGAACTCTCGAAGCCGACGATGCGGCTCGCAGCGTGTGATTGGTTCAAAGTTTGTGGGCGTTTTTTGTTTTTGCTTTGACAGACATTTGAAGAGAAACTTGTCTGTGTGTGCGCGCGCACGCAAACCGTGCGTCCCCAACACACACACACACACACACACACCAAAACATGTGCGCGCCTGCATGCACCCTTTAAAAGAAAGCAAACTCCGCTGTTAGACAATGAGTCCTGGTGGTCGAGTGGTAAAAATGTTGCGCTACAACTCCAAAGGATGTGAGTTCGAATCATGGTTGATTTTTTTTTATTTTTTTTTTATAATACGGTTATACGGGTACAGCGTGCAAAACTGTAACTAAAGCCTATTTTTATTTTACAGAAGAGGGCTTTTGCTTTGGTTTTGTGTGAGAAATCATTTAATATCTTATATTTTTTATATATGTGATTGCTATTTGAATTGATTGTTAATTTTGTTTGAAGAAGGGGCAGAAATAATGAGATTTTTTTCTTCTTCTGCCTGCTTTCATTTCATGTTTTGTTTTGTTTTATAATGTGGTTTTGTAAATAATTTTCTTGTGTTTTAACAATTTGAAATGAATGAATTCAATAAAAAAAATAAAAAAAGTTGGAAGAGGGAGGGAAGAGGGAGAAATTTATTATAATTTATCCCCCACGTCTTGCCAAGTATAAACACTCAATGCGGTCAGTGACACACGTCAGCGCTGGGTTCACTCAACGGGGGGTAAAAGACGTGAGACGCTAGTATAATGCTGCGTTCCAGTTGTCCTCGGAGGTCGTAATTATGAGCTTCCGAGCAGTAAAAATCAACTGGAACGCCTCCTCAGGTCGTAATTACAACTCGTGGACTCGGTCTCGCTGCACCGTACCCGAGTTCGCCGAGATCATCGTTTCAAAATGGCTGCTCCTCGCATCAACAGTGAGTGAAAGAGTTACTTTTTACTCTTTTTCGCTGTTCTTTGTGGTTTACTCAGCCGTAACTTCACATTAACGCATTCAGGCACTGTAGTTCTTTACAGTAATGATAATGATATGTTTAAACAGCCGCTGTGCGTCGACAACGGCACGCTAAACGGGTGTGAGGCGGCATTGTTGTTGTTTAGCACAGTACTCGTTTTAGCTGTTCAGCGTTCATTGTTTATCATTAACTCAGTAACACATGTCGTACTTTACAGTGATTATTATACAATAAGTCGCCTAATAATTAGAGGGTGTTTCTAAGCTGTTTGTGTTTTCTAAAGAACGT
>JBBPBX010067435.1:0-19405 GCA_038048925.1 Garcialebias charrua | reverse complement strand
TATATGTATATGTATATATATGTATATGTATATATATGTATATGTATGTATATGTATATGTATATATATGTATATGTATATATATGTATATGTATATATATGTATATGTATATATATGTATATGTATATATATGTATATGTATATGTGTGTGTGTGTGTATGTAGTGATACAGACCTTCATCAGTGAAACGATTAACACTGTTTTATTTTATTAATTTGAGTCAAGACTCAAATTAAATCACAAAGAGACTCTCTTATTCTTTTACTTTGTGTTAATTCAGATATAATAAAAGCATAACCTTGTGTTATTCGTATGAGCAGTGTTATTTTTCAATATGTTGAATGATCATTGTCCTTCTTTAATATGCTGGTGTATTCTTAATATGTGGACACATGAATCAGAATGCTGTCTAAAGTTGAGAAATATGTCAAGTTGAACTTTTCAGATTAGTTTAGAAATGTTAAGACGTTAATCAAAGCTTAATCAGTAATCTGTATAACTGGCGACGGTTTTCTGTCTTTTTTTAAAAACACTTTCCCTGAATAATCTTCACTCCTTTAATTTTGATAAACCCTTTGACCTAAGCTAATTCCCTCCTGTTCCCTGGTGAACAGCCAATGAACCGAGTGAATGTCACTCATGTCAAACTCCCTTTAAAGACCGTGTAAAGTGAATTTCAACATTTTCTTAAATAAACATTATAAATGTGATAATTGTAATGTTGTAAATGAGTAAAAAGTCTCAAAATTGTAGCTCAATTCATTTTGAAGTTATACATGAAACTGTGTATAAAGACATGTGTGTTTCAGGATTTTTTAGGCGTGTTTTAAACGGGACCGCGTTTCGTCACGCGGTCCTCATTAGTATAGCCCCCACCCCCTGCAGCTCCAGTCATATAAATTGTTCTTCGCATGGGTGGAGCCGTTCACTCGCGACTCGCAGATAGCATCAGATAGCAATAGCATAGATATTTTGTTCATTGTTAGCTAGCTAATCAATTATGCCTCGTTCCTGCATCTTCCCAGGATGTTTTAATGGTCAGGGCACCTGCTACTGACCGTCTCCCTCCTCAGCCTCCGGACACCGCCGCCGCCTTTCCTGTTTCTTTTCTTTCTTTCTTTTTTTTTATTGCTAAGCCTGTGCCCTACAAGTTCACAAGCTCCTTTTTTGCTAAGAAAATGCGACAGGTCCATTGCATACTTAGTTATCAACGTGATTACTCTTTATCTTAATCACCAACACAGCCCTCTTTATCTTAATCACCAACACAGCCCTCTTTATCTTAATCACCAACACAGCCCCCGCATGCGATGTGTCGGGTCGGACCGGGTGCAGCCGCGCGAGTCCGCTCATCTTCTAAACACATAACAGCGGAGTTATGAATTATAGTTGCGTCCTCAACTTTAAAAATAAAACCAGAGTTGTTTGTGCACTAAAAACAGCGTAACTCTTGGAAAAAGGAGCAAACAGAGCAGGTTTACTGATGAACCTGTCTTCCTCCTCCACACAGTTCAGCTCTGAGCGAGAGAGTCCTCCTACTTGCTCTCTGAGCTGCAGTGCTGCGCTGAAACCACGCCCACTGCTGACACGCCCCCACAGTTCCAGACTAAGAGAAAATAATGTATTTTCATGATTTTTGACACTTAATTTTATAAGGAAAACAATGTTTTTAATCAGTCAGATTTATATGGGTGATTAATAACACATATTTATGCCATGTGATAAACTAAAAACACAAATCTAATTTCACTTTACACGGTCTTTAAAGTCCCACTTCCTGCTTCATCCTTGAGTCTGCTGAGAAGTTAAACTATGTTCTTCTCCTGAAAGCTGGTATATTATTAAGGCAATGCACTTTCTTGTATATTGAACCAAAATGGCGCCCTATGTTACTCAGTTTCTCTGAAAAGTTAACTCCCATTCATTTCCTATGGGAAATTTAGCATTTTTGTTAGCGAAATATGTCGCCATGGTAACTCCAATTGCTTAGAAAAGTAATAGCACACATCTCGGAGTCGGGTCGGTCGTTTTGATATAACTTTTGTGGGGGTTCACGTTTTGGTTTGGGCCGCATTAACGGCCACCGAAGAATAATAAATAAAGAAACCCTTATTGGGTGTAGAAATAATAATATTTATTTTTTTAAACATTTTTTTCTTTCCATGATGACAGGTGAGGCACGGCCTCACTTGCCTCCCCTGACCACACGTCACTGCCAGCTACCCTATGGAGGATGCTCATTTCAGCAGATTATACGTGAGGGTTTGTTGTCCCCCATCACAGAGCGAATAATTAGGAAATTGGAAATACCCTCCATTCATCCGTCTGTCTTTCTCGTGAGCTGATAACTTGAAAAATATATGAGGTACCGACATTTAGTTTGGTGTGTGGCTACATCTAGGCCTAAGAAAGGTCACAACTGAAAATTGGGTTGCCATGTCTAAATCCAGGGTGGCCACCCACCTACTTACCTACTACACACACACACACACACACACACACACACACACACACACACACACACACACACACATTCTTGTACTCCCCACATAGTGAGGACCAAGTAAAAACACCAGCAGAGTGAGGACCACTAGTTCTGAATGACTTAGAAAGAGTGTGAGAGCAATTTTGGACACTAGATGTCACCCACCCACTAAACACTCCCTCAGACATTGCAGAACAGCAACATTTTGAAAAAAGATTTTGACCATCAAATTGAGGACCGATAGGTGTGTGAAAAAAGGTATTTAACCATCCAAGTGGGGACCGTTTAGTGTGTGAATGCCTATTATGCTCTAACCTTCTGTTCTACTACTTTAAAGATCAGTTTTAGTTTTGTTAGGTTTGGTTTATTTTCACATTAGCTATTTTAACATGTTTTCTGCATTTTTTTAACCAATTGTTAACCAATTTAACATTTGTTAAACTATTTTTGGTTGCTTACATCTCTTTTAAAACCTATGGAACACTTTAAAGGGTAATTTAGCCTTTTGTAGTTTCTGTTTTTAGCCAGTTAAACTATTTGTTTAAGCATTTTAAACTTATGTACACCATTTTAAACATGTACTTTCTTTGAGTGAGTTATAATTACTTCGTTTGTTTAGCTATTTTAAATATTTTCTTTATTTTTCAAGTAACTGGTAACCAATTTAACGTTTGTTAAACAAATTTTAGCTTCCCTACAGCACTCCTTTAGATTATTTTTTAACAATTTAAAGGGCCATATCATCTTTTAAAGCTTCAGGTTAGCTTTTTTTTGGCTTGTTCAACCATTTATTTTTTCTCAAATATCCATCCATCCATCCATTTTCTTCCGCTTATCCGGGGTCGGGTCGCGGGGGTAGCAGCCTAAGTAGGGAGGCCCAGACTTCCCTCTCTCCAGCCACTTGGAGCAGCTCCTCTGGGGGAATCCCAAGGCATTCCCAGGCCAGCCGAGAAACATAGTCCCTCCAGCGTATCCTGGGTCTTCCTCTGGGTCTCCTCCCGGTGGGACATGCCCGGAACACCTCACCAGGGAGGCGTCCAGGAGGCATCCTAACCAGATGCCCGAGCCACCTCAACTGGCTCCTCTCGATGTGGAGAAGCAGCGGCTCTACTCCGAGTCCCTCCCGGATGACTGAGCTTCTCACCCTATCTCTAAGGGAGAGTCCAGCCACCCTGCGGAGAAAACTCATTTCAGCCGCTTGTATCCGAGATCTTGTTCTTTCGGTCATAACCCAAAGCTCATGACCATAGATGAGGGTGGGAACGTAGATCGATCGGTAAATTGAGAGCTTTGCCTTTTGACTCAGCTCTCTCTTCACCACGACAGACCGGTACAGCGCCCGCTTCACTGCGGACGCTGCACCTATCCGCCTATCGATCTCACGCTCCAGTTTTCCCTCATTCGTGAACAAGATCCCGAGATACTTAAACTCCTCCACTTGGGTAAGGACCTCCTCCCCGACCCGGAGAGGGCACGCTACCCTTTTCCGGCTCAAGACCATGGCCTCAAATTTGGAGGTACTGATCCTCATCCCGGCCGCATCACATTCAGCTGCAAACCGCTCCAGCGAAAGCTGTAGATCACGAGCTGATGAAGCCAATAGGACCACATCATCTGCAAAAAACAGAGAAGCGATTCTAAGGCCACCAAAACGGATCCTCTCAACACCTTGGCTGCGCCTAGAAATTCTGTCCATAAAAGTTATAAACAGAATTGGTTTTTTTCTCAAATATATACAGATCAATTACACCGCCTGGATAGAGTGAATATAATTGTAATTGGATGAGAAGCATAAATATATATCATTCTACCTTTCTATTGGTTTGTAAGATCCATCACACCTGAACATGACAAAAATCACATCACACTAGAGGAGGACATGTCGAATGTACGTAGTCTAGTATGAAGATGAACGTGGCAGAGATATACCAGTATATATAGCAGAAACAGGTAGATCAGTGCATAAACATTAACATTTTAATATAACATTATAGTCATTGTGGACTTTAGAAAAGTGTTTTTGGAAGAAGTCCTCTCCCAAATTTTATTTTGGAAATTGCAATAGCTCACTTTTACTCAATATTTTACTTTTAATACTTAAGTATATTTTATATGAGAAATTTACTTTTGATACTTAAGTACAGTAAATGTACGGTACTTTATGACTTTAAGTCAAGTAATACTCTTAAAGTAAAATTTACTTTGGTAAAAGTTAGATAGTTGAACTTTTACACAAGTAACACTTTGAGATATTTTATACAACACTGACTATAAGTGAAGCTCACTTTTCACAATTTATAATCAATCTCACACAACACTATACTTTAAAAATTAAAGGTAGCTTAAGTTCATGTTTTTCATTACACCTGATGATAAAACATTTTCTACTAAGAGTAGATTAGATTGCACTTTGAACTAGGGGTGGGCCATATCATATCGTTACCGGTAATACCGGTATAAAAAGCTTGCCCGGGCAAAAATCTTATATCATGATATGCTAATTCCATGACGTAATACGTCAGGGCGCCCCGCCCCTTAACACCCGAGCGCTTTAAACAACTGCGCACCTCCACTCAACAATCTGTACTGGTGTAAAACGCTAATTAGTTGCTGCTAAAATGTTAAAAACAACGCGCGCGCGTCTCAGCTTCTCTCCCCCCCTGCTCTGCAGGCACCAGACAGCTGTCCCCCCCTCCCCCCGCCCCGCTCCGCTCTGAGCAGCCGTGTCCTCGCTGTAAACTGTGTTAAACACGCGCGGCTCCACAGTCACTCCTGTGATGTTTCTCTGCACGCTCAATAACCTTGCTGGTTTGTAGCAGACGTTGCTTTATTGTTTAAGCTGCACAAATACACTTAACAGACTGCATGATCCTCCACCGCTCCCTTCTCTGACTTTCTTTCACACCCGAACCTGCGCGCCTACGTCACGCTCTCGGTGCGTTCACTGGCACTCTGTAATATACATGCTCAACACTGCTGTATGCTGGTGAAGATTCTCAGTCGTCCAGGACATGATAAAATCAGAAAACACTGCTGTATACATTACAACTCCATCAGACAGATCAGTAAAAAAAAATGAATCAGAGGAATGACACAAACTTCATTTTATTTAGGCTAGTTGTTTAAGGAAACTACACCTGCACTTTAAAAATGATTGTTATTTAGATTGGAAAAAGTCTGCACAAAATATAGTTAAAAACACCACCACAAAAACTAAAGTGCAGGTGTAGTTTTACTTGGAGACTAAATACTTTACTAAATAAAGTAATTTCAGTAAAATTACCTTGTTGTTTTTAAAAATTGTATATAATACTGCAAAGCAACATGTTAAGTTAATTTTGTCAAATAAATACATTTGATTTTTTTTTTTTAGGTTATATCACGGAATTTATCGTTATCGTGATATACTCTGAAATATCACGATATAATTTTTGAGCCATATCGCCCAGCCCTACTTTGAACAGATTTTTTATTTAGACACAGGCATTAAATCTTTCTGTAAACAGTGAATAACATCAACAGAGCCTTTGCACATATCTGTATAATGAAATAATTCTAAATTGAAAATAAAAACTGGAATGTGTCAGTGAAAAAAGAGGCCTTTTTAAAAATAAAAATATAAGATTTGCCACTGATAAAAATGGGCCTCTTCATTAAAAAGTAAAATTGTCCCAGTGACAAATAGGGCTCGTCCCTAAATAAAGAGAACTGTCCATACCCTTACCAAAAAGAAGTATACTTTAAGTATATGTTGTTAAGTATACTTAAGTATATAAAGTATATGTCTCTAAGTGTACTTTTAAGTATACTCACAGTTTACTTGCAATATACTTTTTTGCGACTAAATTGGCCCATCTTAAGTTTATTGTAGTATACTTAAAGTATACTAGTAGTACACTTTTTATTAGACTTCCAATGTACTTATAGTGTACTTCAAGTTCATATTTTAGTTTATTGAAGTATACTTAAAGTATACTAGTAGTACACTTTTTATTAGACTTCCAATGTACTTATAGTGTACTTCAAGTTCATATTTTAGTTTATTGAAGTATACTTAAAGTATACAACTAGTACACATTTTCATATGCTCCCAATGCACTTGCTATTTACTTCTAGTTTACAGTTTATTTTATCATTTAAGTTAAATTTTTGAATTTCTAAAACTAATACCGTGTTGTCATTGTAATTGTTAGGTTACACTTGTAAGTTTGCTTAACAATACTTGCACAATACTATTTATATGCTAAAAATTATTTTTTAAAGTATTCTGAAAGATATGTTTACAAAGTCATAAAACAAGGTCTTGAGAACTTCAATATTTTTATATAAAATTAAGGTGCAGCTCAAAAACCGTTTACAAAACAGCAGCATTTAAAATGAATCCCTTCCAAGTTTTAAAAATTGAAAAGGAAAAGGTGCACATTTGCATTTCAAGGTGTAAACATAAAGTCCAGGGGCCTCATGTATCAACGGTGCGTACGCACAAATACCTTGCGTACGCCATTTTCCACGCAAAACTCCGTATGTATCAAAACAGAATTGAACGTGGAAATGTACGCAGCCCCACGGCAACTCCCAAGGCTGGCGTACGCACGTTTCTGTGGTTTTGGTTCCATTGGCGACACTTACAAGTGATTCTGAGAAACTGTTCATGATGTGAAAATAATTATTATTCCCACCAAACACACATGATTAACAATTATTACATCAACATGGACGCAATTAGATGAGTGGATACAAAAGCATGCGCAAAATATTGGCAACAATATTGACAACAATGGTCTTATGAGTTCTCAAGGTTGTTGGTGCCTGTCATGGTGGCAACCCTCAAACCCGGTGGTGGACACCGGCGGTGAGGGATGCTGTCAGGCTGAAGAAGGAGTCCTATTGGGCCTTTTTGGCCTGTGGGACCCCGGAAGCAGCAGATAGGTGCCAACAGTCCAAGCGGCATGCGGCTCGGGTTGTTGCTGAGGCAAAAATTCGGGCGTGGGAGGAGTTCGGAGAGGCCATGGAGAATGACTTCCGTATGGCTTCGAGGCGATTCTGGTCCACCATCCGGCGTCTCAGGGGGGGGAAGCGGTACACGACCAACACCATTTATGGTAGGGATGGCGTGCTGTTGACCTGAACTCGGGATGTTGTGAGTCGGTGGGTGGAGTAGTTCGAAGACCTCCTCAATCCTACTGGCATGTCTTCCACTGAAAAGGGTAGAGTGCCTTCTCAACAAAACAAGCGTAAGAAGCACAATAAAATCATGACATAAAAGCCGAGGTGAATAAAAGTGTTTTTAGTCGCTTTTTAAAAACCTCCACAGAGTCAGCAAAACGAAGCTGCAAGGCAAACTGTTCCACAGCCTTGGTGCCACTGACTGAAAGGCCCTGTCCCCTTTAGGGGGTGAGTGAGCTGGAACCATGTGTTCTCGCTTGGGCCCTGAGATCATCCGATCAGGTGCTTTTGGCTGTTCCTAAAACATGACTGAAGCTCTGAGGAGATCGGGCGTTTTCAGTCTTTGCCCCCAAACGTTGGAACAACCTGCCCCCCAACATTAGGAGGCCACCTCCCTTCCTGTGTGTTTCACACTGTGTGAGCTGATTATGTATATATTATCCAGTGTTTTCATTTCTAATACTCCATCCATCCATCCATTTTCTTCCGCGGGTCGGGTCGCGGGGGTAGCAGCCTAAGTAGGGAGGCCCAGACTTCCCTCTCACCAGCCACTTGGAACGGCTCCTCTGGGGGAATCCCAAGGCGTTCCCAGGCCAGCCGAGAAACATAGTCCCTCCAGCGTGTCCTGGGTCTTCCTCTGGGTCTCCTCTCGGTGGGACATGCCCGGAACACCTCACCAGGGAGGCGTCCAGGAGGCATCCTAACCAGATGCCCGAGCCACCTCAACTGGCTCCTCTCGATGTGGAGAAGCAGCGGCTCTACTCCGAGTCCCTCCCGGATGACTGAGCTTCTCACCCTATCTCTAAGGGAGAGTCCAGACACCCTGCGGAGAAAACTCATTTCAGCCGCTTGTATCCGAGATCTCGTTCTTTCGGTCACAACCCAAAGCTCATGACCATAGATGAGGGTGGGAACGTAGATCGATCGGTAAACTGAGAGCTTTGCCTTTCGACTCAGCTCTCTCTTCACCACGACAGACCGGTACAGCGCCCGCTTCACTGCAGATGCTGCACCTATCCGCCTATCGATCTCACGCTCCAGTTTTCTCTCATTCGTAAACAAGACCCCGAGATACTTAAACTCCTCCACTTGGGGCAGGACCTCCTCTGCGACCCGGAGAGGGCATGCTACCCTTTTCCGGCTCAAGACCATGGCCTCGGATTTGGAGGAACTGATCCTCATCCCGGCCGTATCACACTCGGCTGCAAACCGCTCCAGCGAAAGCTGTAGATCATGACCTGATGAAGCCAATAGGACCACATCATCTGCAAAAAGCAGAGAAGCGATTCTAAGGTCACCAAAACGGATCCTCTCAACACCTTGGCTGCGCCTAGAAATTCTGTCCATAAAAGTTATGAACAGAATCGGTGACAAAGGGCAACCTTAGCAGAGTCCAACTCTCACTGGAAACAAGCCTGACTTACTGTCGGCAATGTGGACCAAGCTCTGACACCGGTCGTACAGGGACCTAACAGCCCATATAAATGGGTCTGGTACCCCATACTCCCGGAGTACCCCCTACAGAACCTCCCGAGGGACGCGGTCAAATTCCTTCTCAAAGTCCATAAATCAAATGTAAACTGGTTGGGCAAACTTCCACGTACTCTCCAGGACCCTGCTGAGGGTGTAGAGCTGGTCCAGTGTTCCACGACCAGCCCGAAAACCACACTGCTCCTCCTGAATCCGAGGTTCGACTATCCGACGGACCCTCCACTCCAGAACACCTGAACAGACCTTACCAGGGAGGCTTAAGAGTGTGATCCCCCTATAGTACGAACACACCCTACGGTCCGGTCCCCCTTTTTAAATAGGGGAACCACCACCCCAGTCTGCCAATCCAAGGGAACTACCCCCGATGTCCACGCGATATTGCAGAGTGTGTAAGCCAACACAACCCCATAACATCCAGAGCCCTAAGGAACTCAGGGCAAATCTCATCCACTCCCGGAGCCTTGCCACCGCGGAGCTTTTTAACCACCTCGGTGACCTCAGCACCAGAGATTGGAGAGCCTGACCCAAAGTCCCCAGGTTCCGCTTCATCAGTGGAAGACGTGCCAGTAGGATTGAGGAGGTCTTTGAAGTATTCCGCCCACCGACTCACAACATCCCGAGTTGAGGTCAACAGCACGCCATCCCTACCATAAATGGTGTTGGTCGCGTACCGCTCCCCCCCCTCCCCCCTGAGACGTCGGATGGTGGACCCGAATCGCCTAAAAGCCGTATGGAAGTCATTCTCCATGGCCTCTCCGAAATCCTCCCACGCCCAAGTTTTTGTCTCAGCAACCACCCGAGTAGCATGCCGCTTGGACTGTCGGTACCTATCTGCTGCTTCCGGGGTCCCACAGGCCAAAAAGGCCCAATAGGACTCATTCTTCAGCTTGACAGCATCCCTCACCGCCGGTGTCCACCACCGGGTTCGAGGGTTGCCACCACGACAGGCACCAACAACCTTGCGGCCACAACTCTGATAAGCTACCTCGACAATAGAGGCGCGGAACATGGCCCACTCGGACTCAATGTGCCCCGCCTCCCTCGGAACGTGTTCAAAGCTCTCCCGGAGGTGGGAGTTAAAGCTCCGTCTTACGGGAGACTCTGCCAGACGTTCCCAGCAGACCCTCACAACACGTTTGGGTCTGCCAGGTCTGACCGGCATCCTCCCCCACCATCTGAGCCAACTCACCACCAGGTAGTGGTCAATGGACAGCTCCGCCCCTCTCTTCACCCGAGTGTCCAGGACATGCGGCCGCAGATCAGATGAGACGACAACAAAGTCGATCATTGAACTGCGACCTAGGGTGTCCTGGTACCAAGAGCACATATCAAAGTCAAAGTCAAAGTCAACTTTATTGTCAGATCTGCAATATGTACAGTGTAGGACATACACAGGACCGAAATTGCGTTTCTCTCAGTCCCTGTACACCCTTATGCCTGAACATGGTGTTCGTTATGGACAATCCATGACGAGCACAGAAGTCCAATAACAGAACACCACTTGGGTTCAGATCAGGGGGGCTGTTCCTCCCAACCACACCCTTCCAGGTCTCACTGTCATTGCCCACGTGAGCGTTGAAGTCCTTCAGTAGAACAAGGGAGTCCCCAGGAGATGCATTCTCCAATACCCCCACCAAGGACTCCAAAAAGAGAGATAAGAGATAAGAGATTTATTTATTAACATTGCACCAGTTAATTAATACAACGTGATTATGTAGCACAGTCATCCAGAGAGGGAGAGTATGCAAGCTGCAGCATTTCCAAACACATGACATATTCTTCTGCGCGGCCGCGCTCATCCGTCTCCGGATGAAGGTCACAGATATGGAAAAAGGAAAAACACAATAGGTATCATTTGTGATATTCAAAAAAAGAATCTATCAAAGATTGCCTTAAGACACTCCATGATAAAGTCCCAAAAACTCTATCAGCAATAAGCACAACCAGACAAGACATTGTTGCAGATTTGACGACATGCAAGGAGATCAAAAGAGTCTGTGAGCAGCACTCAGAAAACACAGTTCAGCAGTTGTTATGCTTGGCGCCTTCGAGCGCACTCCCAGAGACCTCTGGGGAGGGAGGGGGGGGGGGTCAGCAGTGTCTCTCAGCTTCACTCCAGGAGAATAGTTCCTAGCAAACAGCCTTCTTCTTTTCCAAGGTCGCGCAGAAGCTAGATTAGATAGTTATTGTTTATCTTCAATCCAGGCCACAGTGTTCTTTTTGACTGCAGCCTTCCAGAGTCCAGGTGCTGTTCAGGTCCAAAATCGCAGAATCAGATGAGTTTCCGAAGCTACGAACCCCCGTCCGTGCCCTGATTAATGCCGGGCGGCTGTAAACGAGTTCCAAAGCGCAACGCAGGTCCACGGTGGTCTAACGCTCCCATTGTGCGGTTCAGCTCGTACAACAGCTGGGTTGAGGAGCTCACAGCCCGGATCAGACTCTTGCTGATCAGGAAGTTTGGCCAGTGCGCCGATAGCTGCCGAAGCCTTCCTGATCTTCCAGTAACAGACAGCTCCGCTCACGCCAAAAAACAGAGCAGCTGCCACCAATATCCCAATAATCCACAAATCTTCCACGTCTTCGACAGACAGGACGGTCAAACACATGGGTTGAGTCCATCATGTATCCGACAGCGTGCGTGTCAGAGGGGCAGGCCGCTTCTCCTGGCCCGGTCCGCTTCGTGGAAAAAATCTTATCTATAGATGAAACAGCCCAATTTATTAACTCCATCGCAAATTGGTTCGAGTGAGCGCTGAAGAGTCACGGACGAGACAAAAAGCAAGCAGGGAGGAGGAAAACTTAGGGAGGGTAGGAGCAAAAAGATATGCGACTTGCTTTGTCGAGAGCCGGAAAAAGGGTGGGTAATCTGCACTGCCGTTTGGCGCATAGGCACAAACAACAGTCAGAGCCCGTCCCCCCACACGTAGGCGAAGGGAGGCTACCCTCTCGTTCACCGGGGTGAACCCCAATGTACAGGCACCAAGATGGGGGGGCAACAAGTATGCCCACTCCTGCTCGGCATCTCTCACCAGGGTCAACTCCAGAGTGGAAGAGTGTCCAACCCCTCTCAAGGAAACTGGTTCCAGAGCCATGTGTTGGGGTGAGTCCGACTATTTCTAGCCGGAACCTCTCAACCTCACACACTAGCTCAGGCTCCTTCCCCACCAGAGAGGTGACATTCCATGTCCCAATGGCCAGCTTCTGTAGCTGAGGATCAGACCGCCAGGGTCCCCGCTCTCGGCTACCACCCATCCCACATTGCACCCGACCCCTTTGGCCCCTCCCATAGGTGGTGAGCCCATGGGAAGGGGGACCCACATCTCCTCCTTGGGCTGTGCCCGGCCGAGCTCCATGGGTAAAAGCCCGGCCACTAGGCGCTCGCCAACATGCCCCATCTCCGGGCCTTGCTTTAGAGTGGGGCCCCGGTGACCCACGTCCAGGCAAGGGAACATTGACTCCATTTATATTATTCATCATAAGGGGTGTTTCTAATACTGTTGTATAAAAATTTTAAGAGTATATTTCTACTGCTGTGTGTTTTTTTTCTTTAATCCAAATCTCGTTGATTGATACTGTAAATATTGTTGATATTGTAATTATTATTGTTGATACTGTTGTAAAGCACTTTGATAAGTTTACCTGTTTTAAATAGTGCTCTATAAATAAAGATGACTTGACTTTAGTTTTCAGCCTAATACATGGAACATCCAAGAGACTCAGTGTCTGGGAAAGAAGACAAAACTAGAAAGATAAACAGATGCTTGGCCATTTAAATACATCAACACACAAGAACTTTAAAACAAATTCTAAACTCCACTGGGAGCCAGTTTAGTGAATATAGAACCGAAGTGATGTGACATTATTTGCTAGATTTGGTGAGAAGTCTGGCAGCTGCGTTCTGTATTGCTTGTAGACTTGACTCCTTCCTGGATTTTTTTATTTGGCTACTGGGCAAAAAGAGGCAATTGTCAGACTGATTTTAGGATGTACGTGTCTGGGAGCTGTAATCGACATCTCTGTCTTACTAGTGTTTAAAACCATCCATCCATCCATTTTCTTCCGCTTATCCGGGGTCGGGTCGCGGGGGTAGCAGCTTAAGTAGGGAGGCCCAGACTTCCCTCTCCCCAGCCACATGGAGCAGCTCCTCTGGGGGAATCCCAAGGCGTTCCCAGGCCAGCCGAGAAACATAGTCCCTCCAGCGTGTCCTGGGTCTTCCTCTGGGTCTCCTCCCGGTGGGACATGCCCGGAACACCTCACCAGGGAGGCGTCCAGGAGGCATCCTAACCAGATGCCCGAGCCACCTCAACTGGCTCCTCTCGATGTGGAGAAGCAGCGGCTCTACTCCGAGTCCCTCCCGGATGACTGAGCTTCTCACCCTATCTCTAAGGGAGAGTCCAGACACCTTGCGGAGAAAACTCATTTCAGCCGCTTGTATCCGAGAACTCGTTCTTTCGGTCACAACCCAAAGCTCATGACCATAGATGAGGGTGGAAACGTAGATCGATCGGTAAATTGAGAACTTTGCCTTTCGACTCAGCTCTCTTTTCACCACGACAGACCGGTACAGCGTCCGCTTCACTGCGGATGCTGCACCTATCCGCCTATCGATCTCACGCTCCAGTTTTCCCTCATTCGTGAACATTGAGTTCACGAATGTTTAAAACCAAGAAATTTCTAAAAAAAAATCGGACAGTCACTGATCTGGTACAAACATTGGACAAGGCTGGCCAACTTGTCCATTGGGTGTGGTATAAAGGAAAAATACAATTGAATGTCTTCAGCATAAATGTGATAATAAATATCAGAAAAGGAGTGAATAATGCTGGCAAGTGGAATATAAAAGGAAAACAAAAGTGGACCCAGAACTGATAGCCTTGTGGTACCCCACAAGTTAAGGGGGCATAGTCAAAGGAGAACCTGTCCATCTTGATACAGAATGTCCTGTGACATAGGTATGAAGTGAGTCAGTTAAAAGTTGAGCCAGAAATACCAACTATGATCCATGGTACCAAAGGTTGCACAAAGATCGAATAGGACCAACACAGAGCATTTCCCATCACCGGCAGCCATTAACATATAGTTGTGGACTTTTACTAATGCCGTTTCAGTGGAATGGTGTTTTAGAAAACCAGACTGAAAGGGATCAGTGATCTTTAGCTGACAGAACCAGGCTCTGAGTTGGATTTCTACAACTTTTTCAAGTAATTAGTAAATTACATTGAAAAACATAAGAGAAAAGGCAGTTTAGGGATCGGACAGAAGTTAGAAAAGGAGCCAGAGTCAAGATTAGGTTTCTTTAAGAGAGGGGTCACTTCTGCTGTTTTAAAATATAATGGGACAAACCCTTGGTTCAGGAAGTTGTTAATGGTAATTATCGCCAACACTGTTGAGTCAATACAGGTTAGAGTCTGAACAAGCAAAGAGCTGGGTAATATTTCCAATGAACAAGTAGAGAGTTTCATTTTGCCAACTAATGAGGTC
Organism: Garcialebias charrua; assembly: GCA_038048925.1. Classification (NCBI taxonomy): domain Eukaryota; kingdom Metazoa; phylum Chordata; class Actinopteri; order Cyprinodontiformes; family Rivulidae; genus Garcialebias; species Garcialebias charrua. Next base: position 4,781 of record JBBPBX010067435.1, on the reverse strand, counting down.
AGGTCATTTAATGAAATCGGAACAAAAGAACCGGTGTCAGAGCTTGGTCCGCATTGCAAGCAGTAAGCCAGGCTCGTTTCCAGTGAGAGTTGGACTCCGCCAAGGTTGCCCTTTGTCACCGATTCTGTTCATAACTTTTATGGACAGAATTTCTAGGCTCAGCCAAGGTGTTGAGAGGATCCATTTTGGTGGCCTTGGAATCGCTTCTCGGTTTTTTGCAGATGATATGGTCCTATTGGCTTCATCAGATCGTGATCTACAGCTTTCGCTGGAGCGGTTTGCAGCCGAGTGTGACACGGCCGGGATGAGTAAAAAACAAAAAAATCTTTTGTTTTTTTCTCTCTTTTTGTTTTCTATTGTTTATTGTTTGTTTGTTTATTGTTTAATGAAATTCTATCACTGCTGTTCATTGTTCTTTAGTTTTAGCAGGTCGCTTTCGTAAATGAGCCCATGAGGTTCAAAAGATTTACCTGACTAAATAAAGGTTGAATGAATGAGGATCAGTTCCTCCAAATCCGAGGCCATGGTCTTGAGCCGGAAAAGGGTAGCATGCCCTCTCCGGGTCGGGGAGGAGGTCCTGCCCCAAGTGGAGAAGTTTAAGTATCTCGGGGTCTTGTTCACGAATGAGGGAAAACTGGGGCGTGAGATCGATTGGCGGATAGGTGCAGCATCCGCAGCGAAGCGGGCGCTGTACCGGTCTGTCGTGGTGAAGAGAGAGCTGAGTCGAAAGGCAAAGCTCTAAATTTACCGATCAATCTACGTTCCCACCCTCATCTATGGCCATGAGCTTAGGGTTGTGACCGAAAGAATGAGATCTCGGATACAAGCGGCTGAAATGAGTTTTCTCCGCAGGGTGTCTGGATTCTCCCTTAGAGATAGGGTGAGAAGCTCAGTCATCCGGGAGGGATTCGGAGTAGAGCCGTTGCTTCTCCACATCGAGAGGAACCAGTTGAGGTGGCTCGGGCATCTGGTTAGGATGCCTCCTGGACGTCTCCCTGGTGAGGTGTTCCGGGCATGTCCCACCGGGAGAAGACACAGAGGAAGACCCAGGACACGCTGGAGGGACTATGTTTCTCGACTGGCCTGGGAACGCCTTGGGATTCCCCCAAAGGAGCTGCTTCAAGTGGCTGGGGAGAGGGAAGTCTGGGCCTCCCTACTTAGGCTGCTACCCCCGCGACCCGACCCCGGATAAGCGGACGAAAATGGATGGATGGATGGAACAAAAGAAGAAAATGACAGAACACTGAGGCTCTTCATGAAAGGTAGCAAAGCTACGAGATATATTGGATTTCAGGTCCATCAACTTCTTTATGAAAAAAACTGAGGAACATGTTACAGTCATTGTTTGAGGTTAATGAAGCATGGTGCGCTGGAGGAGATACAATGCTGCTGATAATATTAAATAACACTTTAGGATTGTTTTTGTTCTGGTGAAGGATATTGCTAAAATAAGATGACCTGGCATCACATTACTATGTCACATTGTTGATATTGTATGTATGTAGACTGTTGATTTTCTTTTTTTGCATAGTGTTGTTCTGTTTTTTCTGTTGACTTGTTGTTAACTTCTTTATTTCTCTTCACTCTTTGTTAGAAATCAGGTCTCTCTTGCAAATGAGTCCACGTGGCTCAACGAGACTAACCTGTATAAATAAAGGTTGAATGAATCACTAACTGCCTTGTTATAAGCTTCAAGGACCTCTTTAAAATATTCCCGGTGGGCAACCAAACCAGTCCTCTTCCACAGGCATTCTGTTTTCAGACAAGAGCGCCTGAGTTCTCGAGTTTGATTAGTTAACCAAGGTGAACAGAGGTAAACAGGCCCACAGCGGGTTTTGTTAGGAGTAACACTCCAGAATAGCAAGGCAGTGATAATTAGGAGTCAGCCAGAAGCTCCACATCATCATTATCATGCGGGTAATTGTATGCTGGAAAAAGCAAGCGTAAAAGCCCCTTCGTTTCACCCCCCAATACGGGGTCATATTGGACAGGGACCAATGTGTACACGTCCCACAGGGATACCACAACATATCCAAAGATGGTGAGTCTGGCTCCAGCAGAAAAAACAGAGCATCAGAAGCCCATGTTTTCCTTCTCTGTGGTCTCTCTATTTAAGCTGCTAAGAGGATATTTTGGGTGACTTTTCAGACTCAAAATTTTCTAAAACCGTTTGGTCCAAGACGCAACTTGTGTATGTGTGCTACCCATACGTTCTGTGGTGCCATGCAAGTAAGCTAACATCAGTGAAGCAGAGTTAAGAGAAGCAAATTCTAAACCTTTATAATGGTGAAACAAACACGGTAATATATTCAATCACCTAGTTAAAGTAAAAAACAAATGCAGTTCTTTTAAGATGGAATGGCTGTCAGAGTATCTAAAAACAGAAGAACAAGTGGTGACACTGGGAGAGATATTTTCTTTTTTCAGTAAGAAAGGTCTGCTTTGCAAAACATGCAGTGAAGCCAAAGTAGCAAGTGAGTTTTTGGAGGGAAAAATGTGGACTGAATGGAAATTGGACAATTTCAAGCATCACATTGAGCATAAAACTCATTTGAAAGTTGTTGGATCAAGCCTGATCAAGAAAGGTCATCAGAGACTATACTTCCTCAGACGGCTGAGACGAGCTGGTCTGAGCAGCCCAGTCCTCACCTCCTTCTACAGGTGTGCAGTGGAGAGCATCCTGTGCTCCAGTATCAACGTGTGGCATGGAGGTTGCACAGCTGCAGAAAGAAAAGCTCTGCAGAGAGTGGTGAAGGCTGCACAGAAGTCTGTTGGAGTCAGTCTCCCCACCATCACAGACATTTACACCTCCAGATGCAGGAAAAGAGCCACTTGCATCATGAAAGACCCCACTCACCTAGCACACTCACTCTTTGCTCCACTCCCCTCAGGACGGAGGTTGAGGAGCATTAAATGTAGAACCACTAGACTGAGGAACAGCTTCTACCCTGAGGCTGTTAGACTCATGAATAAATAATCAATATGAATAAACACTGCAAAATATCACATCATGCTGATGCTGATCTGTTTTCTTGTTGCTGTGTTCATCTGTGACCATCTGCTCATACAGACTCGTGTTCGTGCTGCTGTTTATAATGATGTTTTTCTACTACATTAGGGCTTAGTGTATTACTAGCTGATGTTTTTCTTAGTTAATCCTAAGTGTTATTACTGTTTTTCTCTTGCATGTTGTTGGATGTAACTGGGACCCTGTGTACATAATCTCATTTCATCACATGTACCACATGTGGTGCAAATGACAATAAAGACTCTCATATATGTTAAATACAGTTAGGAAAATGATAACTCTAAAACTGTTTGTTTGCATCATCCAGCTGACAGCATGCACTGCACAGCACTTTGGTTGGTCTTGCTGCTGTTTTAAGTGCTTTATAAAAAAAAAGTGGTATGGTATGGTACAGTATTGTATGTTATAGTACATGGGTCACCAACCTTTTTGAGACTAAGCTATTACAGAGGGACTGAGTGACACAAAGGGCTACTTGTCTGATCCAAACAAATTTGCACGGCTCACTTTTAATTATAGTATTAATAATACAGTAATACATTTACAGACATGTGACTATATGACTGCCTAATCACATCAATCTGATCTGTATTATTAAAAACTCCCCACACTGATTACCAGTATTCCCTCCATTGATTACGGTGACATTCTCTACATGAATGCTCCTACAAGCACCCTGCGGATGTTGGATGTGGTCTATCATGGTGCACTAAGATTCATAACTGGTTGTGATTATCGTACCCACCACTGCACCCTGTATTCACTGGTTAACTGGACATCATTAACCTCACGCAGACTCTTCCACTGGTATTTTCATCTTTAAATCACTTCTTGGTCTGCTCCCCTCATACATCTCCTCCTACATGTCTTTGCGTGAGTGCAGCTACAGCGTGCGCTCTCAGGACATGATTACCTGCAGTGTTCCGTCAGTGAGGACTGAACTTGGAAAAAGGGCCTTCTCCTACTCTGCTCCTGCTTCATGGAATATCTTACAAAAAGATCTGAAGCTCTCGACCTTGACTTCTCTAAATGGTTTTCAGAATCTGTTGGAATCCTGGCAAAAACCAATGCAGATTTGTTCCTGTCTTTGATTTTATACGTCTACCTTATAATGTTTTGCTAGTTTTTTGATACTTTGTTAAAAAAAGAAAAAAAAAATCTTTTGTTTTTTTCTCTCTTTTTGTTTTCTATTGTTTATTGTTTGTTTGTTTATTGTTTAATGAAATTCTATCACTGCTGTTCATTGTTCTTTAGTTTTAGCAGGTCGCTTTCGTAAATGAGCCCATGAGGTTCAAAAGATTTACCTGACTAAATAAAGGTTGAATGAAAAAAAAATTACCAGTAAGGATTTAGCATGAAAAATACATATGATCAATTATTATTGATAATCAGTGATTAGAACTCTCATTCGAGAACTCAAATCCTCAGTTTGAATCCCTTTTTGGGCTCTTCTGAGCATCTGTAAATTTTCTCTAGCTGTGACTGATAGTGTGGACGGATGTTTGTCTCTGTCTGTGTCTCTGTGACAGATTGGAGACCTGTCCTTGGTGTCCCCCCTGCCTTCACCCAAAAGTAAATTCCATTCCATTTCACTTCCATTGTTAAACAAAGTTGTTGGTCACATAAAACCCTCAGGCTCCCCTGCTGAACCCATCCTCCCATCATTGTGTAAACAAGTCCTACCATCCATTGGGCAGCCTGCTCAAATTACAGACCAATCTCAAAACTCCCCTTTCTGTCCAAAATCCTAAAA
>JBBPBX010067434.1:1761-19405 GCA_038048925.1 Garcialebias charrua | reverse complement strand
TTTTTTTTCCATTTATAGATGGCCTCCCTTCACACCTTATAGCCATCCTCTCACTCCAATATGTATTTTTTTTTTTTAATAGAGAGAAAGAAAGAAAAGAGAAAGTGAGACAACAAAACAACAATTATCCACAAAAAGAGCACAAGGCAAACACACCAAACCTCCGTCCACAATCCTGCAAAGCACATGACAGAGCACAGCAACAAAACATACAAGCATAAAGACTGATAATATTCATGACCTTGCATTAGATTTCTATATATAAACATACCCATACCTACAAGTATATATACAGTATACATACATATATATTTATATTCATTTATATACCCATCTACATATATCTACATATACATCCCTACATCCATTTGTGTGTGGTTGTGAGCATGCATAAGTGAATAAGGTTCCTCCAATAGAACATTTAGTAGCGAATGTGAAGCATCAGAGATCTGTCCCTCCAAAGCCCGAGACAGACGAAAGGGCGATCAGAGCCCAAGACCCCAGGAAGGACCCCGAGCCCAGAGTCCCCAGGACCACCCGAACAGGACGAGCCACTCGTCCACTCCCCAGATCCGACCAAGGGGAAGAACCGGACGAACCCCACCAGGGACCACACACAATGACCCCCCGGGGTCAACAGCGACAAATACACAGGCCCCCGCCGGAGCCCGCTGCACCGATGTAGCCCCAGGGCCGGTCGCCGATGCTCGGGCACCGGGGACGCCCACCCCTCAGGTCCAGACCCGACAGGACCAGAGGACCCGAGCCCCACCAGGCAGCCACCAGGCCGAGCCGACAAACGCCCAAGCGCCCAGCCCCAGATAGTGAGGGTCCCAAGCACGCCCGCGGGCAGAGGAACACCCACCAGGGGGCCACGTGGCAGGAGTGCGACACTAGGTAGCCTCAGAAGTATCAGAGAGGGGGCAGTCCAAGTCCCAGCCTGACACTTAAACATTCATACACAGATACACTCATTCAGACCCACCCTCATCCTCACCCTCAGACATAGAAAGACAAACAGTAACGACACGCTCCATTCATAATCCCGATGCACACTCTATACCCCCCAGGTCCAAGACATGTACCTGCTCCCTACATGGGGCAGCCCACATCCAAACCCAGGAGGTAGGCCCATTCATTCTGGGGTGGAGAGTAGCAGACATCCAAGATCCGGCCCACCCCACGCCCCGCCGACAGGACAGGACACTCGAGCCCAAGCAGCCCCAGGGGGAGCGCACTGCCAGTCCCGCCCGCGGCAACCCCGCAGGCCCCGAACCCCCCCACACCCCAGCACAACCCCTGACGGATACTTAAACTCCTCCACTTGGGGCAGGACCTCCTCCCCGACCCGGAGAGGGCATGCTACCCTTTTCCGGCTCAAGACCATGGCCTCGGATTTGGAGGAACTGATCCTCATCCCGGCCGCATCACACTCAGCTGCAAACCGCTCCAGCGAAAGCTGTAGATCACGATCTGATGAAGCCAATAGGACCACATCATCTGCAAAAAACAGAGAAGCGATTCTAAGGCCACCAAAATGGATCCTCTCGACAACTTGGCTGCGCCTAGAAATTCTGTCCATAAAAGTTATGAACAGAATCGGTGACAAAGGGCAACCTTGGCGGAGTCCAACTCTCACTGGAAACGACCCCATCAGTTCTTCCTTGGATTTTATTCTTGAATGGTGTCCCTGTTGAGTTTGTTGATTCCTACAAATATTTGAGTTTCTTGGTCGATTCACATCTCTCTTTTAAGCTCCACATAGAAAACCTAGTAAAGAAACTGAAAGTTCAACTGGGTTTCTTTTTCAGAAATAGATCCTGTCTAACTCTGAATGCTACACCTTGGAACTGTGACTGTCCTCCCTTCCATTGATTATGGTGACATTATTTACATGAACACTTATTTGTACAAGCACCCTGCAGATGTTGGATGTTGTCTATCATGGTGCACTAAGATTCATAACTGGCTGTAACTACTGTACCCACCACTGCACCCTGTATTCACTGCTTAACTGGACATCATTAACTTAATGCAGACTCTTCCACTGGTACATTTTTATCTTTAAATCACTTCTTGGTCTGCTGCCTTCATACATCTCCTCCTACGTCTCTGCATGAGTGCAGGTACAGCGTGCGCTCTCAGGACATTATTACCTGTAGTGTTCCCTCAGTGAGGACTGAACTAAGCGAAGGGGCCTTCTACTCCGCTCCTGTTTCCTGGAATATCTTGCAAAAAGATCTGAAGCTCTCAACCTTGACCTCTCTAAATGGCTTCAAACATCTAAGTTCCAGGGAAAAACCAATGCAGACATGTTCCTGTTTTTAGTTTTCTACACCACCTTAAAATCTAGTTGTTTTATTTTGTTACATTTTCTTTTAATTACCATTTTCTTTTCATTTGTTAATTATTTTTTTAAATCAATTCATATGCATCCTTTATGATTGTCCGCTGTTGTCATCATTCTTTGTTAAATTCAGGTCTCTCTTGTAAATGAGTCCCCGAGACTCAATGGGATTAACCTGTATAAATAAAGGTTGAATTAATTTGGTTCAAATTAGAAAACAAAACAATTGGGGTGAGAAAATTACAAAACATGATTAAAGTTAGATTTTTTTTCTTCTTCTTTCTTTCTGGCTTAAAAACTGTATTCCTACAGCGTCACTTTCACTGTGATGGATTCCACACGGCCTTTATCACCCCTGTGTGACACACTTGAAACACAAGAACTCCTGCAGAAACGATCCATTTGGTTGTGTTGTCAGACTGACAGTCTCCTGACAGCCTGCAACACACTGACAGTTGATTCATGGCCCATATGTTTGTTTATTCACCAAAAAAAAGTATGTTTTAACCTCCTGATTCCATTCACAACAGAGCCTCACTGTTTCCCACATTTTCCACATAAGGGCTGGAAGGATGCGTGCACCTTCGACTGTTTCCGACTCTCTTTGTGTCTCTCTATTTTCCCTCCTACACTGCAGTCAGGCAGGCAGTGTTAAATATCTCATCCTATTTTATCCTCCCCGCTGCCATCGATTTCAAGCTGTTCTCCTCTCATTTACAGCGCTGCCACGCCGACCGACAGATCAGGATGCACATCAGCTGCCAAACGAGCAGTTTTCCTCTCGTCTCGCTCGCCGCGAAGGGAAGCAGATGCACGGTTTCCACCACACTCCTTCACATCTGCCAGCCTGAACAACGGCTGTGTTTGTAGGAACAGTGATGCTCCAACAGACACATCAGTGGATCATTTTTCATTCAGTTTCATGAATAATAATAATAAAAGAACAAAGCTGAATGTTGCATTTATCTTCATATACTGGTTTAATGTCAGCCCTTCATTGCAGCTGCCTGCTTTCTGGCTGCATCCTGCAGCTGATGGAGGACAAACATGCATTTTCTCACATATGGAGTTTTCCTTTGACACCGTTTGGGAAACAAAGTGCTCCACTGCTCTCTAAAGGCTTGTTGATGGAAGTGCATGACTTGAATTTCAAACATGCATCAACTGGCAATGTTTATGTGCTGCCTCGTCACAGAGATGTTTTTCAGAGGTGCACTCTGTCAATAAAATAAATGAGGGCACCTAAAATGGAACGTGTGTCATCAGAGGGCTTGTTCTGACACAACAGATGCTGGGACAATTTTTTTTTTAAAGGTTTTAAAATGTTGTCCTTTAATTTGTCCCAGTCTGTACTGGGCAGCTGAGGCTGTGTTAGAGAAGTCGTCCTCCAATGCAAGAGTTGGGGGTTCGATTCCACCAGCAGTCACATGCTAAATTGTCCCTGGAAAGGACACTGAACCCCCTCATTGCCTCTGATGTGTGTCTCATCGGTGTCTGAATGTGATAAAAGCATTGATTGATGTAGTAGAGTGCTGTATGAATGGGTAAATGAGACACAGATTGTGTTGTAAAGAGCTTTGAGTGTCTTGATAAGATAGGAAGGTGCATTATAAATACAGTCCATTTGCCATTTTATGTTAAAACTAACCATGTTAGTTTTGATGAAAAGCTCAAAAGCTCAAATAATACCTCAACTACAGCCCCAAATCCCAAATGAGTTGAAAAGGAGGTGCCGTGGATGCATTACCATCTACCTGGAGGTGGTGCTTGAGTGCCTGAGCACCAATATATTGGAGGTGGCGGGAAATGCAGCTTGTGACAGTGAGAGGACTGAGATCGTCCCCTGGTACCTACAGTTAAGTCTGTGGCGACGAGGGGCTCAGCAGGCTGCTGGGAGGAATGGCCATCGCTTGGGGAGGAGTTCTGCCAGGCATTCAGGCAGTCCTGCTGCCCAAGAGGAACAAGAGGTCTGCTGGGTCTGGGTGGATGGATCTGCATCTGCAGCTAGTTTCTTCGGATCCGTTGTGGGACAGACTGCTACAAGAGATCCTTCCTGCCCAAAGCCATCAGCATCTAGAACCACTCTAATGAAACCAAGATGAGCTACAACAATTAATTTCACTTTGGGATTAACAGTGTTTTTTTTATTTATTGAATTGAGCGGAATTTTAATCCGGTCTGAATAAAATAGAAGTAGACAGATGAGAAGTGAAACATCTCTATACGTATATAGAATAGAAGTCCATTTGTTTTTATTTATCATCTTATCAGTTTTTACCACTATCTTCTCTTTTATTCCTGCAGCTTTCGTTAAATCACCAATCATCCCTGATGCTCGTCTCCATCCACTCCATCCTGCCTGCTCACTCTGCTTTTTGCTTCCTATTGCTTTGGATGATTAGGATGAGCCTGGTTACTTAAACTCATCCACCTTTAATACTTCCACTACCAAAGTCCAGAATAAAATAAATACCTAGTATTCTTTGAAGGAATATGTCATGAACGGCTGCTTCTGTGAAGAACGGGCGGTGGACTCACGAGGTAGCTTGGCGAACTCAGCTTTATTGAACAGCTAATAGCAGGACATGTTAACGTCTCGTGTAGGGATGGGAATTGATAAGAAATTATTAATATCAATTCCTTTATCAATGTCATTTATCGATTCAATTCCTTATCAATTCTGTTATCAATTCTCATTTGGGTAATAAAATATAATAAACCATTTGTGTTCATAAAGAATTTAATGATCTTTCACCAAAACCAAAAATATATGTAGTATTCCTATTTGATGAAGTTTTATTGTTTATTAGGAATTTCCTAATAAACAATAAAACTTCATCAAAACAAACTAGTAATTTTTGTTCAGAAAAATTAACATATCTGCTTTCACACTTATTTAGTGTGTAATTCAAATACCTCTGCTGTTGTTGCTGCGGCTGCCTGAGTGTTTTCTGCCACAGCAGCTGCCCTGATCCTGTCCCAGATGTTATTCTCATCATCAATCAACATGGATTTAAATCTGGGGTCGATAACAGTCGCTTCTTCAAGGAACGCTTGGATACAGTCATCCTGAAATTTAAAATGGAGGAAAACAAAATTTAGGGAAAGGGAAGATAGTTTACTAAGTTTGGTGTAAATTATTACTAGTCATTATTTAACAAATTTACTTTGTAACGTTTGGAAAGATCATTCCAGATGTTTTCTTTAATACTCCTGCTGAAAGCAGAGTCATCTGCCTGCACGGTGTAATGTTTTTCCAGCTTCTGGAGGATGGGAAGTATCTGGCCACAGGTCGGAATAGAAACAGAAACAGAACTGAACTTGTTAAACTGACAACTTACAATTTGATATTTATCATTTAAATATTTTCTTACCAAAATTCACGTGCTTCCACTGTTGTACAAGGTAAGAGGATACCATACCATACCATTTTATTTATAAAGCACTTTAAACAGGAACAAGTCCACACCAAAGTGCTGGACAAACAAACACGCAACAGGCAACACAGACAATGAAGTACAACACGAAAAACATAAAAACATTGCAGATCATAAATCAAACGATCCAATACAAATCAGCTGGCATTGAAAGCGATGGAGTAGTAATGAGTTTTTAACCGGGATTTGAAAATCGAGAGGGAGGGGGCCTGTTTGATGAGCAGCGGTAACTCGTTCCAGAGTCTTGGGCCTGCTACAGAGAACGCCCTGTCACCTCTGCGCTTAAGGCGAGTTTCTGGAACTATTAAGAGTACCTGATCCTCTGACCTCAAAGCACGTGGAGGGACATATGGGTGTATCAGATCCGAGAGATAGGCGGGGGCGAGACTGTTCAGCGATTTGTAGACATACATGAGAATTTTGAATTGGATTCGAAGATGAACCGGTAGCCAGTGAAGGGAGGCCAAGACTGGTGTAATGTGCTCTCTTTTGCGTGTGCTGGTTAAAAATCGGGCAGCTGCGTTCTGAACCAGTTGTAATCGTGCAATGGTGGCTTGACTGACGCCAAACAGAAGTGAATTGCAGTAATCAAGCCTAGATGTAATGAATGCGTGAATCACTGTCTCCAGGTTGTTTTTGGATAATATGGGCTTCAGCTTAGACAGACGCCTCAGCTGGAAAAAACAGGATTTGACGATCATGTTTACATGACTGTTGAGTTTCATGGAAGGATCCATTATCACTCCCAGATTTTTGACTTTTTGTTTTTCGGACAGGGGTAGAGCAGACAGGTCAATGCAGTGGTTTGAGGTTGTGTCATTGGGAAGGAACAATATGGCTTCAGACTTCTTATCATTGAAGCTTAAGAAATTTAAAGCCATCCAGTCCCTGATGTCAGCCAGGCAGTCGAGCAGAGGTTGAATAGAGCCTGTACCATTTTGTCTTAGGGGGAAGTAAATTTGACAGTCATCAGCGTAGAAGTGGAAAGGTATATTGTGTTTCCGGAAAATAGCACCGAGTGGCAGCAGGTATAAGGAGAACAAGAGAGGACCCAGGATGGACCCCTGCGGAACCCCCCATTTAAGAGCCGCCACTGCAGAAGTAAAATCGTTGATGGAAACACAAAAGGATCTGTCAGAGAGGTAGGATCTGAACCAGTTTAGGGCTGATCCTGAGATGCCCACCCACTGCTCCAACCTAGCAATGAGGATCTCATGGTCGATGGTGTCGAAAGCGGATGTGAGGTCCAATAGGACAAGCAGCACAGAGTCACCAGTATCTGTGGATAGGAAGATGTCGTTAAAAACCTTCAGTAGGGCAGTCTCAGTGCTGTGGAGGGATTTGAAGCCAGACTGGAATAGCTCGGGGATAGCGTGATCCTCCAGGAAGCACTTTAGTTGGGACTCAACTATTTTCTCTAGAAGTTTAGAAACAAATGGGAGTCTGGAGACAGGCCTGAAATTGGATAATACTGACGGGTCGAGGTTTGGTTTTTTCAGGAGGGGTTGAACAGCAGCATGTTTTAATGATTTTGGCACCACACCCGAGGATAGACTGCTATTTACAATCGAGAGAATGGAGGGACCTAGAGTGTGAAAAACCTCCTTTAGAAGCCGAGGGGGGACCACATCGAAGGGGGAGCCAGATGGTTTCAGGTTGCACATGACCTGCTCTAGAGAGGACAGAGAGACTGGTTCAAAATGGTCACAAACAGCAACAGATTGAGGTGGGATGGATGGATCGTGAGATGGAGGAGAAATGAGAGCCCTGGTGGTTGCGATTTTATCTAAAAAGAAATGTTGGAAGTTCTCGCACAGCTCAGTCGAGGCTTCCATGGGTGATTGTTCAGTGAGGTGGAGAACAGAGTTTAGGGTGGAGAACAGAACTCGAGGGTTACGAGAGTTTGCAGCAATGATATCAGAGAAGTATTGTGATTTAGCAGTTTTCACTGCTTTCTGATATCGGCGCCAGCTCTCTTTTACCATCTCAAAAGAGACCTGCAGACTGTCTTTTTTCCACTTCCTCTCCACCTTTCGGCATTGCTGCCTGGCAGCTCTGGTCGTGTCATTCAGCCACGGTTCGGCCCTGAGTTTTGGTCTTCTCGGTTTAATAGGCGCCACTTGATCCAAAGCCTTTAAACAAACAGAGTCAAACTGGTTTGTCAGCTCCTCAGTGCTGGAGAGGAACCCCGGGGGCTGAATTAACATGTCATTGTTGTAAACCTCAGTGAAACGTGCGGCAGTTAAATGGTTAACATTCCTGCCTTTACGTGCAGGAATGCATGTTTTAGGGGTTACATAGGGGATGGTGAGCTGAAAATTGACTGGCCTATGATCCGAGAAAACGTTGTCTCCTATTTCAAGGTTTGAAACGGTCACATCACATGTTAAAACAAGGTCCAATAAATGTCCATGCTGCTGCGTGGGAGAGTTCACGTGTTGAGTCCAATAAATCTAAAAAGTCCTTAACCATGGGCTTCTCAGGACAACACACGTGCAAGTTGAAGTCGCCTGAAATGACGACCCGAGAATATTTAGCTGTAATTTCAGCCAAGAAATCAGAAAACTCGCTGATGAAGTTCTTGGAGCGAGGCGGCCGGTAGACAAGAGCACACAAAGTTACAGGTGAATGGCCTAGTTCAAAAACAGTCAGCTCAAAGCTAGAGCAGGAGACTGGAATGGACAGTTGTTTACAGTCAAAAGTTGATTTGAATATTGTTAATAATCCACCACCACGACCTGATGGTCGCGGGTCGTTAAAAAACAAACAGTTTGGTGGTATTATTTCCGTCAGCGCGCTGGACTCACCCGGCGACATCCACGACTCTGTGATGCAGAAAAAGTCCAAGTCGTGATCTTCAAAGTAATCCCTGAGGATGAACGTTTTGTTGCAAACAGATCGGGCGTTGACAACACAGAATTTGATGATATCCGAGCTAGCCGCTGATGAGCTGCTAGCAGCTGATGTGCTAACAGCTGGTGGGGGAGCGCGCGTCCGCGGCTCGCTGCCCACAGAGAGCTGCTCCGGCCGCAGATCCCCGTTGTTTTCCTGGTCCGTGCACGCGGGAGACTGGCGATGAGAATCGAGACCATCAGCTGAAGACAGCGAGGCAGAACGCCGGGCTCTGAGCTTCACCAGCCGGCCAGCTCGAGAGCCGCGTTTCTTCCTCCGAGTCGATCGATTTCTCCGTGCAGGCTGGTGAGAAGAGCGGAGGTAAACGGGCAGCTCGTCTCCGAGCAACGGGGGTAGAGGGGGCCTCCCCGAGGTACGGTCATACTGGCCCGAATCAGCGACATCCGCGGCAGCAAAACGTAAATCCAGAAGCTGCTTCCGATCATAAACCAGCAGTGTACTTATGTCTCCAATGAAGAACGAACAAAACACAAAAATTCCAAACACCCACAGGAGAGGTGGATACGCAGCCATGCTTATGGGCGCCATCTTGGAATGGATGCAAACCTTTCACCACAAATCTGGTAACAGATCTATGACGTTCGTTTGTTCTTGCCTCAGTCATTTCATTTTATTTCTCCCTGCTTCCATGAAAGGAGAAGCTAACGTTGGTGAGTGTGCTAGCTCCACTCGTGCTAACACTACTAGACTCAGAACCAGCCAGACTCCGGCAATCCTCGTCAACTAAATGTTACAGGAGAGGGAGATTACTGTACTGTATTTATAAAATACAGTGGAAGCAGTATAGCTAAAAGGTAACAAGTGAAAGAATTTGACGTTACCTGCTGTAACAACGGAGGTGGATGCTTTCTCACTTCTCCTCCAAGCAGCGTGTTAAAAACGGTACATTTCTTCAAAGTCACCGCATGCTGCTGAGTGGCCAAATGCTTCTGCATGTTCGACGTATTTCCTCCCTTTATCGTAATGGACGCGTTGCATGCGTTACAAGTAGCCCTGGTCTCATCTTTTTTCGTGAAATGAAGCCAAACGCTTGAGCGCTTCCTCCGCGACGCCATTTTGAACACCATAGATATCATATATAGACACCACCACGCCACCACCACTCGGGCGCGGCGCATGTCTGTGATGTCAGCGCTTAAATACGTCACCACCATGAGTCTGCAGAACCGATAAGCTGAATCGTTAAGACAAGCATCCTACAATTCCATGGAATTGGACTATTGAGAACCGGTTCTCTAACAGAACCGGTTCTCGGTTCCCATCCCTAGTCTCGTGTCACGCTCAGTCAACAACTAAACACCCACACTGCGCATGCTCAGTCTATACTGGCTACGGCAACCCAACTGGGACATATCACCACATCTCCCCCTTTTAACAGGAAACACACATGTTTCTAAATTACCTTGTATATAACATCCGAACACTAGGACGTTGGGGTAGACTGCCCTCGGTCCACAGCAACGTAGGGATTATTCTGCCCTCAATAGTTGCTGTTCCTATTAATTCGGTGAACAACTAAACATTTTCCCAGTTACTATTTACCCACACTTCAGAACTCTATATTTCACCCTTATACCTACAAACTACATGGTCTATGTTTCACACTTATACATACAAACTACACAGGTCTATGTTTCACATTTATACATACAAACTACACAGGTCAACTTCACCTTATCTTTTTTTTTCTCTTTAGTCATTAAGTGTCTCGGTACCTCAGAGGAATTCTGATTACCCTTCCCCTGGAAGTCACCTGTGAACCTTGTGGAGTTGAGCGCTCCACCTCTGGACCCATATGTCTCTGATCAGGAGTTCTGGTCGCAGAATCAGCACTGTCTTCAGGTGGAAAGCTACTGTTCAGTGTCACTGGAGAATCAGGTGGTTGTAGCTGATCTGGTTGATCTGTGGGAAGTGGGACAGCTTGCAGATGTCTCCGGTTCCGTCTTAATACAGCTCCATTCTCCGTTTCCACCATATACGACCTTGGCTCATGGCATTTGCCGATGACCTTTGCTGGGGTTTTCCAACTCTTTTCACCATCCAGTTTTATCCTGACGTCTTGTCCTGGTTGTAGTGCAGGAAGTGGTTGTGCAGAATGATGGCGATCATGGAAGAACCTGTAGGTTTCCTTTGTCTGTCTGTCCTTTTGTTGAATCTCATGTCTGTCCACTGGAGCAGCTTTCAACTTGCTCTCCAGCATTGGAAGTGTGGTTCTGATTTCTCTTCCCGTCATCAGTAGTGCAGGGCTCACACCTGTAGCAGCACTAGGTGTTGCTCTGTAGCACATCAGGGCCAGATGGGGGTCAGGCTGCTTCAAAATGTTCTTTGCAGTCTGAACCGCTCGTTCGGCAGCACCGTTCGCCTGAGGGTAGTGGGGGCTGGAAGTTGCGTGCACAAATCCATACTCTCTGGAAAAGTCCTGGAAGTCACTGGATGTAAATTGAGTTGCATTATCACTCACCAGTTCCAGTGGAATTCCCCACCTCACGAACATGCTCTTGAGTCGACTAATGACTTCACGACTCGATGTGGAAGACAAACTAACTTTCAATGTCTCTGGAATAATAGTCCGTTACAAGGTTCAGGTTCAGGTTCAGGTTCCTTTATTTATACCCAAGGGTAAATGTGGTTTGCAGTGGTTCAAAGCATACATCCATCCATGCGCACACACACAAATAAAACAGTAAAAACATTTAGTAAAAACACTTAAAAGAAACCATAAACAGATAATGTTGCACATAACAGTGTTAAGGCTCCCGAAATCACATGTAAAATGAAAAATAAAAACATTTAACCACTAAAAGCTTCAACGTTATTTCAGTTTGTTCATTTCAGTAACAGCAGTGGGAACAAAGCTATTTTTAAAACGTGTTGTCCTACATTTAGGGACTAAAAACCTCCGACCAGAGGGAAGAAGCTGAAACTCTCCATACAGTGGATGAAGGACATCTTTTAAAACAGAAGAAGCTATCCTCTGTACCTGACTAACGTACATGGATGTTACTGAGGTTAGGGTTCCTCCGGTCAGTTTAGATGACAGCTTAACAATCTGCTGAAGGGAATTCTTTCCTCTCAGTGTAGTGTGACCAAACCATGACACCAAGGAAAAGGATAAAACTGATTCAATAAAAGCACGATAAAACATGGTCATTATGGTTCGGTCAATATTAAAATGGTTGAGTTTCCTTAGACAATAAAGGCGCTGGTGGGCCTTTTTGCACACCTTGTCAAAATTGGTTTCAAAGTTTAATTTATCGTCTATGATTGTCCCGAGGTATTTGTAAGACTGCACTGTCTCAATTGCTTGACCTTTAATTAAAGTGACTCCGTGCTGGTGAGGTTTCTTCCTAAAATCAATGATCATGTCTTTTGTCTTATCTGTGTTTAGTTTGAGGAAAGAGTCTCAATGAGATAATTCTTACTCTCATGCTCGCACAGATCTGCTGCTATGCGCTGCCAGGGCCCCCCTGGTAGAGTAGAAGTCAGGAGAGGTTCGTGCCTCTGTGTTGGTTTGTGTTCAATGCAGAATTTACATGTTGACACAGTCTGTTTAATCTCAGCACTGATGCCCGGCCACCACACTGCCATCCTGGCGCGTGCCCGGCACCGTGTTAGTCCTTGATGTCCTTTGTGTATCTCTGACAGCACCTCAGCTCTCTGCGCAGAAGGAATGACCAGCCGGTCCTCGAATAACACCAAACCATCTGCTGAATGGTAACGATGGAGAGATGAGTTCATCGCTATTCTTGGTGGCCATCCGTTCCTGATGAACTTTATAATCTGCTGCAGTTCGTGATCGTGCTGAGTTGCCTCACGGATCCTTGAGAGTCTTTGGGATGAGACTGGTGCATTCACCATAACTGATTCAACATGTGCCTGTACAATGTGATCTGTAGTCTCATCACTCACATGTCTCTGTGGCCTCCTGGATAGGGTGTCGGCTACTACCAACTGTTTGCCTGGAACGTGCTCTGCTTCCACGTTGAATCTTAAAAGCCGCATCAGGAGTCTCTGGCACCTTGGAGGGGCTTTGTCCAGGTCATAAGTGTTTATGAGTGGTACAAGTGGTTTGTGGTCTGTTTGCAGAACGAAACTGTCCATTCCCTGAACGTAGCGTGCAAATCGCTCACACGCCCACACACCTGCTAAACACTCCTTTTCGATTTGAGAGTATCTTCTCTCTGCATCAGACAGCGTGCGGGAGCAGAATGCCACGGGCTTTAATCCATCCTTGTGTTCTTGTAGTAGAGCTGCTCCTAAGTTGTAGCTGCTTGCATCTGCACTGATAACAGTTTTTCTACTTGCATCATAATATGCAAGAGCTGGGGCTGACACCAACATGGCTTTAACAGCTTTAAACGCCTGTTCTTGTGTGTCGTCCCATACCCACTTGTTCTCTCGTCGTAGCAGACTGGTGATCGGGTGTAGCTTGGTGGAGAGGTCTGGCAGGAATCTCCCCACATAGTTAATCAGGCCCAGGACCTGACGGAGCTCCTCCACATTTGTGGGACTCTGCATCTTTGTGATGGCTTCCACTTTCGTCGGGTCTGGTTTTATTCCTTCACCGCTGATGATGTGCCCAAAGTAACGAGTTTCTGCTTTGCTGAAATGACACTTTGCTTTGTTCAGCTTCAAGCCGCTGTTTTTGATGGTTTTCAAAACTGCATTCAGGTGGTTGTCATGTTCCTCTTTAGTCTGTCCATAAACAAGAATGTCGTCCATGACTACGACAACACCTTCATGGTCACTTAACAGTGTGGACAACTGTCTTTGAAAGATTTCTGGAGCTGACGTGATTCCAAATGGTAGCCGCTTATAACAGAATCTACCACTGGGGGTTATAAATGTTGTCAGTTTTCTGCTCTCTGCATCCAGAGGGATCTGCCAGAAACCACATGACGCGTCTAAGGTTGAAAACACCTTAGCTCCTGCCAGCTTTGGGGCAATGTCCTCCAAAGTTGGTAAAATGTAACGCTCTCTTTTCACTGCTTTGTTTAAGCGTTTTAGATCCACACAAATTCTTACTTGGCCACTGTTTTTCTTTTCAACAGGAACCATTGGGGCGCACCAATCAGTAGGCTCAGTAACCTCTTCTATGACGCCCAAATCTAGCATTCTTTTCAGTTCTGCCTCAACCTTAGAAAGGAGAGGAAATGGGACACGTTGTGGCGTTGTCAGGCTGTAGGGCTCTGCATCTGCTCTCAGTTCTATTTTTACCGGGTCGCATTTTAGCAGGCCTATTTCTCCAAAAACATCCTCTAAGAGGTCTGTATTAATATTATTAATTCTCCTGACTAAACCCATCTTCCTAGCTACACTACCTCCCAACAGGTTATGAGCATAGGGTCCCTTTATGACTGTGACCCAGAATCTGTATTTCTGTCCTTTAAACTGACTTGTGGCCATAAACCTGCCTACACAGTGGACTTCACCTCCAGGGCTGGTGACCAGTGGCATTTTAGCTTCTGTGACTAATCTTGGGCTATTTAGCAGTCTATTAAATGTAGTCAGCGACATCACTGTTATGTCTGCACCTGTGTCGATTTTAAATCTGACCGTACAGCCATTTATAGGTAATTCTACAAGCCACTCACTTTCTGAATCTGGCTGTTCTATTATAGCTGGCTTAACATTAGTTACTGCTCCAAGAAAAATCATGTCGTCACTCTCTGCTGAATTGTTAGAAACTACTGTCACCTCTTTCAGCATTTTTGTTTTGCAGACTATTTCAAAATGTCCCAATTTATTGCATTTATGGCACCTCTTGTTCTTTGCTGGGCATGGCTGCGTTTTTCCATGTTGTCTATTACAGCGTGAACATGTGAAGGGGTCTTTGGGCTCACTGGGCTCCGGTTTTCGCCGCCATCTTGCGTCGTTGTCGCTCTTTGAAGTTTTGAAATGGCGTCTCCCTTGACTCATTGCGTCGACCATTTGCTCGACACGCAAGCTAGCACTCTGCTGCTTTATTTGTTCACTTTGCCTTGCTATCTGAATAGCTCGTTCCAGCGTGAGGTCTGCCTCCAACTGCAATTTTTCAGAAATACTGTGGTCCAGTATTCCAATCACAATTCTGTCTCGAATGTGTTCATCTTTTGTGCCTCCAAACTCAGTTTTGTGCTAGTTCATATAAGCTTCTGACGAATGCTTCAACTGGCTCTCCGGCTTTCTGCACTCTTTTATGAAAGCAAGCTCTGTCGTGAATAACATTTCTTCTTGGCACAAAATGGTCGCTGAATTTCGCCATTACCGTCGTGTAATCTAACTCAGGATGTGTCTCCACGATTTCTTCATATTCATCAGCCGCCACATTTACTCTCTCGTACACAAACGAGTCGTAAATAGCCTCTGCCTCTCTTCCCAGGGCGTAAAGAAGCGTGTTGACTTGTACCTCTCCGCTCTCTCCATCCAGCTTTGACGCTATTCTGTAGCGATCAAAGCGACGCCGCCACATCGGCCATTCTGCCGGGCACGAGAAGTTGAAAGGTTCCGGTGGACCGAACTTTGCAATTTAACTCAGTAACTCACTCAGTAAGGCGTCCTGTCGGCCACTTCTGACACCATGTCATGAACGGCTGCTTCTGTGAAGAACGGACGGTGGACTCACGAGGTAGCTTGGCGAACTCAGCTTTATTGAACAGCTAATAGCAGGACATGTTAACGTCTCGTGTCACGCTCAGTCAACAACTAAACACCCACATTGCGCATGCTCAGTCTATACCGGCTACGGCAACCCAACTGGGACATATCACCACAGAATATATAATGGAAGGAAAACGTTTCAGACTAAGGTCAGAAGGCATGGAGTTATCACGGTTTAAGTCAAATACTATCAGAGATCTGTGAGATGTGTTAGCTTGTGTTTTAAATGACTCTCAGCTACAACCACGGGACATTTTAGCTCAACAAGACTATCTGTGTGCCATCTGAACTGGATTGGCTCCAGTAGTTAATCAGTTGTATTGTGTATTACAGTTAGTAATAGTAAGTAGAATTATTCATTTTGTGATGTAGTTTGAAGGTTATCATTGGTTGAACAAGAGATTTATTTATTATCATTGCACCGAAATACAACGTGATTATGTAGCACAGTCGTCCGGAAGAGGGAAGAGTATGCAAGCTGCAGCATTTCCAAACACATTACATGTTCTTCTGCGCGGCCGCGCTCATCCGTCTCCGGATGAAGGTCAAACAGATATGGAAAAAGGAAAAACACAATAGGTATCATTTGTGATATTCAAAAAAAGAATCTATCAAAGATTGCCTTAAGACACTCTATGATAAAGTCCCAAAAACTCTATCAGCGATAAGCACAACCAGACAAGACATTGTTGCAGATTTATGACGGCAGGCAGGGAGGAACAGTCTGTGTGTATCAGCTCCAGATAAGAACAGTTCGCAGGTCTCACAGCTCGGCTCCAACCGAGAACGCACACAACACAGAGACCTCTGGGGGGGAGGGCAGCGGGTCCCTTCAGCTCCCAGCTCAGGAGAAGATTTGTAGACAGCCTTCAGTCCAAGGCCAGAGGCCAGATTAGATTAGTTGCTTTATTTTTCAGTCAGGCCACAGTGTTCTTTTTACTGCAGTCTTTAAGTCCAGGTGCTGTTTCTGGGTCCAAATCGCCGAATCGAAAGAGGTTCCAAGCTAAAAAGATCCTTCCGTATGTGCCCTGTTTTAATCCGGACGGCTGTAAACGAGTCCCACACACCGCAGGTCTGCGGCAGCCACCGCTTCTCCCACCGTGTGGTTCAGCCCGTACAACAGCTGGGAAGGTCATTCATAGCCTGGATCAAAGCATTTTCGCTGAGCGGAAGTCTCGCAAGCACGCCGATCGCTGCGGTCCTCCTCAGCCCTTCAGTGGCAGACAGCCACCAGTATCCCAATAAACCACAGAGATTCCACGTCCCCGACAGAGAGAGCGGACAGTTACATTAGCCTGCTCATCGAGTCCATAATGTAGCTCACCGCATGCGTGTCGGTAGGGCGCCCTGGCTCTCCCTGGCCAGTGCGCTTCGCGGAAATTTTTGTTATCGATAGTATCGATAGATGAAATAGCCCAGAAAACAGTCCACGCACATAAATCCATCCCAAATTGGTTCGAGCGAGCGCTGAAGAGTAACAGACGAGACAAATGCAGAAGCAGGGGGGGGGAAACCAGGGAGGTTTAGGAGCAAAAGGAGATGCGACCAGCCTTGCCGAGAGCGGAAGTAGAAAACAAACAAACAACAAACTGTGAAATAAGGGGCAGATATAATAAGATTTCATCTTCTTTCTGCTCCTTTCATTTTATCCTATTTGTATTCTTGTATCTGATGAAATTGTCTTGTATTGTTCTTTTAAAATGAATGAATAAACATCAAATCAAATCAAAAATTGTAGATGTTCATTCAAATATTAGTTACCGTACTGAAAATTTCACTGAAATGTGTCCATAGGTTCATGAGGTATTTTGCAAACATACAAACAGGCTTGATGCCAGCAGTGAATTACATTTTTTTTATTTGCTGTGTGAAAGCATGCTTTCTGTTTCCAAAATTCAATTGTAGCAGCCATTTAGAGCTGAGTGTACAGCAAATGATAATCTGTTGTACATGTCTGCTATGATTATTTAAGAGCTTTATTAAAAATTTTGTATTGGTTCATGTCATTATATTTTATTAACAAACAGACTGAGTTGACTCCATGTTTAATGGAAATATTTTGGCAACATATGTCAATCAGCTGACCCTTTAAGTAAAAGTTGTGTATGACTCTGAGCTACCGGATTCAAGCTCAATATATGTAATATTAACCAAGTTATAATCATATACAAAATCCATCTGGTGATTCATGAGATGTTTTGCTAACACATAAGTCAAGTGAATGCACAAACAGGCAAAAACACTGGAAACCTTTTGCCTCTAGAAAACAGCAATAAATACATGTATGTATGTATATATATGTATATAT